>LBNU01025451.1:126317-138013 GCA_014162995.1 Artemisia annua
TTAGGCAAGTTTTTCATAGGTCTATTTACATGAAAGCAGTACATGCAAGCATATAGACATAATCAATTCATAATTAAGCATGCATATAGGATCTAATAAGCCAATTAGCAATTAAAACATATAAATGTAGTTAGGCATGCATTTAAAGCAAATTAACAATTAAGCAATGAATGGAAACTAAGGAAACTAATCTTAGAAGGTGAAGGCCACCTATTTAGTGGTGCTAACTTATTTGATGGAACAAATGTGACTATGGAAGTTCTTGATTTTTGTTCTAGTGTGTGCCCTAAATGAAACAAATGTGAGTAAAAGATTGCTTCTTAAAAACAAATGATCTTGAGAAACAATCTTTAGTCTCCTTGAATTAAATTTGCTCACGTTCTTAAATGTTATATATAAGTATACATTAGATTATAATACATAAACAAACGAGGAGTAAGACTATTATGCATGATTTAGAAAGACGTTTTTATTTTTATTCAACAATGAGTTTTCCTAATCGTGAGAATGTTTTGGAAAGGAATTGAGGTTTTTATTGAAAGTATAATTATGCAAAAGAAATATCTCAATTCTTGACTTTGTGCAAAACAGAATCCTAGACTCAGATTTGGGAAGAAAGAATGAAAACACAGAAGTTTTTACCATCAGATGGCCTGCCCCCTTAAATAGAGGCCGGTCCCCTTAATTTTAAGGGGTCGCCCTTATATATTTTAGGGGTCCGCCCATCTGACACTTAAAAGTGTCCAGAATTTTGAAAAATTCAGAAGGTTTTGATTTTTCAAGAAAATTCAATCAATTTGTTTCATCATTCCTAATCCTAAACGCAAGTGGTTGAATAATTCACGCTTAAGGGGCTTAGTTAATATGTCCGCAATGTTATCTTCCGAAGCTACCTTTTCTATTGTAATGTTTCCCTTTTGTACGTTATCCCTAAGAAAGTGATGGCGTATTTCTATGTGTATAGTCCTATAGTGTTGGACGGGATTCTTACTTAAGTCTATAGCTCCTTTATTATCGCACATAATGGGGGTATTTTCTAACCTAATGCCATAGTCGACGAGAGCTTGTTTCATCCATAGTGCTTGTTGACATGCCTTTCCAGCGCTTACGTATTCGGCTTCGGTGGTAGAAATAGCAAGAGCGGGTTGCTTCTTCGAAAACCAAGATGTTAGAAAACATCCCATAAATGTGCAAATACCGCTAGTGCTCTTTCTATCTACGTAGTCTCCCGCATGATCCGAATCCGCATAGACAATGGTTTCTATGCCCTCAACTAAGTCAGCCTTGCTCGAACACTCAACGATCTAGACAACTAAGAAAGCTCTAAAGAAAAGAACAAGTGGAATGGGGAAATACTATGTATTACTTAAGAGAACTTTATAAGAGATTACAAGTGATTTGAGAGGTGTCTTCCTCAAATAAGGATGCCTCTATTTATACTACAATTATGTACACACTATAAGGTTCTTCTACCTTCCATGGGAGGAAGCTTCTAGAGCTTCTAGGAACTTCCAAATCCTTCCAAGGGCTTTCAAAACCTTCTTGCAACTTACATAGAATTCCATAGAGTCTTCTAAGCAAGTGTAGAAAAATCCGGAAACCCGACCAACCTCGGAAATGACTCTATCGAGCGGGCGGGTCGTGACATCCTCCCCCACCTAAGCTCGTGACTTCCTCGTCGTGTATTCTTTTCAACACCGTTGTATGTCGTCCATGACATGCCTTAAGGGGTATACTTGATTCTCCTTTGGCTTCTTCCATGGTCCATCCTTGTTCGTGCTTTGTAACATGATGTCTCCTCCTCGTACGTCTTTTACCTTTGCGGCAACTATCTTGTACACGTCGCTCGGTTAAAACACTCAATGTTGCGCCTCTAAAATTTGCACAGACGTCTTTGGTGTCTCTCGACGCCTTTACGTCGCTTGATATACCACTCGTATTTTGGTTCAACTCCTTGAAGATGGTCTCGAGTTGCATTGCGGACATCATCTTGGCTCCACTCTTTGTGCCTCTCTCCATTGTCACCATGCACACTTGACCTTTATCTAAAATGCACAATGTGCTAGTAAACATGATGGGGATGGCTTCTACCTTATCGAGGAATTCCATCCCAAGTACGAGGTTGTAATCATCCATAGGAACAATCAATAAATCCTTCCCATTCCCCGATCTTGGTCTTCACAACTCGTGCAACACCGCTAATTGATTTTTCATCGCTGTTTACAGCCTTGATCCATCCATTATCCTCCATCGTCTCAAGCCCAAGTCTCTTAGCGTCATCTACCGAGACAAAGTTATGAGTTGCTCCCATATCGACTAAGGCTCTTATAGATATCTGATGTGTTTCAAAAGCTTTAAACTTATAATACTAATTTCACCATTTTCCTTAATTTATAAAACACATGGGTAAAGTATAACCCCCATTTATAGCAAAGGTTTAGGTAAGACCAGGTCGTCCCAAGAGATTATAGAAAAGCCAAGTTAGCAATTGTGTTAAAGTAAAGTCCCTAGATTGTCACTTATCCAAAGACTAGCAATTTAGATTGATTGTTTTATATGATTAAAAGATATGTTTATTTAGGCTAAGAAACATGGAAGTAGCATGTGAATGATAAGCAAGCAATCATGAACAAGATATATAAGCAAGAGATTAACACTCGTACCTATAACTATCCAACATATTAAGAAATCCTATCGACCTATGATTCTCAATATATCAAATGCATTAAGAATGGTTCATAAATGAAGTATACATAAGCCAATTTCCTCATCAAGTTCGTTAGACATGAGATAAGGCATTAAACAAGATCATGGATGGGTTGGTAAATGTTTTGTCAACCAATTTCTACAAGGTTAACACCAAGTTGCCATAGACAAACACCTTGAAATAATACCAAAATAGCAGACCCTTTCGACCTACTTCTACCACAGAGATACATCAAACATTCAACAATGATCCAAGCATTATCTCATCAATTAAACTTAAGCATAGTATCAATAGCAAGCGTACATTACATTGCAAACAACCATATAACTATTTCACCCAAATAAACATATAACGACTACTCCATTATTGTAATAACAAAACTCATAACATTCAACATGAATTTCATATACTTCATAATTCAATTCGACAAAGTAGAAAAATGTACCAAAGTGATTACAACGAAAGAACAATTGATTTCACAGAGATAACTCTCTAGGCTCGTTCTCTACACTCTGTCACAGTAATAGAATCACAACCTCGACCCTCGATATAGTGAACTTGGTATGAGTTCACCAATCTAACTTGGTATACTTTCCCTACTTCTCGTTTGTGTTGCCCCCTTTTATCTCTGCTTCGTACCTTTCTTTTATAAGCACAACTTGACCTAATTCAACTCCACTATTCAGTAAATGAGGACAAGTGATCGGCCTAACAATGAATGCAAACATTAATTTGTTTTGTAACTGTCAAGGTAAGTGCGCCGCACTTCGTAGAAAGTGCGCCGTACTTCGCGTATATTCAATTTCTTTTACCCGCCAAGCAAGTACGCCGCACATAGTCCTAAGACCGGCGTACTTGGGTCTTTCACACTTGTATATTTTCATTTCAAGTCCCTCCTTTCTTATATTTGTCATTTAATCATCTTTTTAGTGGTATTTCTGACTTTCTTCTCTCGTTCTATCCTGCAACCAGATCAGTACCAATTCTACACAAATAGCGTGATATTCTATATAATATAATAGATAAATGATATATAATCGATGGAATAAATATGTATAATTAGAGCGTTATCACACCGTCAATTGTTAGAGGTGTAACTTCACTTTCATGTTTGTTAAACCTTGGTTTTCATCATACTATTACTAGCAATGGAATTTCAGTTTCTTTAAATGGTGTTTTTTATTTTAATGCTATTGCTGTGAATGGTATTTTTGAGATTGACATGAATGATAATGATAACACTTTTGTTAATAATTCAATGTATAGCGTCAACCATAAGAGAATCAAGAAAGGTCTGGATTCGTCTTATCTTTAGCATTGTCGAATTGCTCACATTGGCAAGGCTCGCATGGAAAAGCTGCAACATGATGGGCTTTTAGAAAAGATCAATGATGAATCATTTGATGAATGCGAATCTTGTATTGCTGGGAAGATTGATAACATCAAATTTACCCCCCATCTAAGTGTTAATTTCCCCCTTAAAATGCTCATCTTTTCTACTTATATGAAGAATATATACTCTTATTTCTTCCTATTTTGGATTCAGGGTAAAGATGAGTAAAAGAACGAACTTACGCGGAAATGGAAGGACTTAAGAGCAAATACGTAGAAAATATGGATTCTGCACTAACTACGGCGTAAAGGTTCAACCACCTACGCCGTAGCAAGGATTTATGAAGACTACGGCGTAGCTCACTTCAGGACTACGGCGTAGAGATCTACTAAAGGGCACTACGGAGTAGCAACTCTCCACCTATGGCATAGATATGTTAACGAGAGTTCTACGTGTGTAGCCACTATTGAGGCTATGCCGTAGGAGTTTTGTATGAAGGCTACGGCGTAACGTTCCATTTAGTTACGCAGTAGTTATTAACTTGGGCGCAAAGTATTGAACAGCAAGCAATGTTTACTTCATGGACTGAAGATTAAGAAAGATTGAGGCCATGAGACTATTTTTATATGAAACTAGACTCAATTACCTTCAAAACGCCGGGTGGCACGCCCCGTGACGACTTACGGTTCAAAAGATATGATTTTTCGAAGATGACCATAGCAAGGATTGAACTAGCTACGGCGTAGCTCACAAAACAGCTACGCCGTAGCAATGAAAAATGGCCAGATTGAGCCTAGAATGGTGCTACGCCGTAGTTGGACAATAACTACGCCGTAGCAGGTCCGAAATCTATAAATAGAGGCCGAATTCTGCATTATTGATCACTCTTCTTTCCCCCTTTCAAAGGGGCGATTTAGGCACCATCTTAGGGCATCTTCCAGCAGCAACCAACCACTTCCAAAGGGAGAATTCACTTGCAATCATCATTATTATTAACCTTATATCAAGTAATTTGTATCAAACACTATGTTCAATTCAATTTATGTTTTATTCATTATTGTTGGTATGATTTACTATATGTTTGGCTAAACACCTCTTGGTGTTAGCCTATTTATGAAACTGTTATGTTATTGATTTAGTTTTCCACGCATCTACTGTCTATTGTTTGTTTACTTTCATGGCGAGGCTTGAGACACTCTAGTTCCCGTAGTGATTAGCGTTGGTTGTTCTCTAGATACTTGTGGAGTTAACCCTAGGAAGCAAGTGGCTAGGGATGTGACTTGGTGATAGCAATATCACCATACATGTGTGAATTAACCCTAGGACCACCTACCAATGCTAGACACTTAACGGAGTTAGAGGGGTGTAAGATCTAACCATGCCGCATTCGTTAGTCTTGTCCATGTTAGTAGAGGTGCTTAATGACTCTTATGTCTTTGTACCGATGAGCCCAAGGCTTTACAATAGCTTTGGATAGGACAAGGTATAAGATAGATATAGGTGAATTTGACCATCTGACCCGAAATGGATATTGAATCCCCGAACGATATGATAGGATGCACCTATAGGAAAACTAGTCATGATCATAACAAGAGTACTAATTAGGTTAACACTACTTCTCTCTATTGATTTCCTTCTATTTACTTTATTGTCTTGCATATTTACTTTTTCTAGTTTAATTAATCAATCTATAAAACCCCCTTTTAAACGTGACACGAACTTAGATAATTTCCGCACCTTAGCTCTTGGGACGACCTCGGCTTTACCATTTAACTATACCACACACGACTGGATACACTATCCGTTAGTGCGTAAAAGGTAGACCTTAGGTAAACGAGACTTTATAAATATTAAAACCTGGTCAGTAAAACCTGCATCAAAGATGACAAAGAAACCCTTTAAGAATCGTATTGAAAGGGCTTCTGATCTACTTGGTCTAATTCACATAGATGTGTGTGGACCACTTAGACATGTGTCAAGGAGAGGTGCTAGCTACTTCTTAACATTTACGGATGATTTCAGCCGTTATGGTTATGTTTATTTACTTAAACATAAACATGAGGTATTTGAAACATTCAAAGTGTTTAAAGCAGAAGTAGAGTTGCAAATTGGAAAGAAGATTAAAGCTCTTCGATCCGATAGAGGTGGTGAATACCTGAGTCAAGCAGAAGTAGAGTTGCTAAGGAAGGAATTGTCCAGCACCTTACTTCTCCATATACTCCACAGCAAAATGGTGTATCTGAGAGAAGAAATCGTACATTGCAAGATATGATACGATTTATGTTCAATCTAACAACTTTTCCCTTCTCATTTTGGAATTATGCCTTAGAGTCTGCTGTTCGCATTCTTAATATGGTTCCCACAAAGAAGGTGGATAAGACACCATATGAGTTATGGACTGGAAAAGCTCCTAACTTGTCTTATCTAAAGGTCTAGGGCTGCGAGGCATATGTTAAACGTGCCTCAGCAGATAAACTCCAACAAAGATCTGTGAAGTGCATCTTTGTAGGATACCCAAAGGAAACGATGGGTTACTACTTTTATTACCCCCCCTGAGAACAAAGTATTCGTTGCTAGGTATGGAGATTTCTTGGAAAAGGAACTCATATCTCAAGAATTAAGTGGGAGGGTATATGATCTGGAAGATGATCAAGAAGATGCATCAGCTTCTGAAAACACTAGCCAACTTCTTGAAGAACCAGATAGTCTGGGTCCTCCACCTGAAGTTGAAGTGGTTCCCATTCGCAGGTCCACAGGACCTGTGAAAGCTCCCAAACGCCTATGTCTTAACGTAGAGTGTGAGGAGACTATACTAGGGGATCTTGATGAACCTACTAGTTATAGGGCTGCCATGAATAGTCCTAAAAAGGAAAAATGGCAAGTTGCTATGAATGGGGAAATGTAATGCATGAGAGACAACGAAGTCTGGATAGAAGTAGACCTTCCTCCTGGTGCCAAGGTAGTTGGGAGTAAATGGCTCTACAAGAAAAAAAAACTAATATGGATGGCATTGTACACACCTATAAAGCTCGTTTGGTAGCTAAAGGCTTTACCCAAACATATGGTGTTGACTACGAGGAGACCTTTTCTCCTGTAGCTGACATTAGGGCTATTAGGATTCTTATAGCTATAGTTGCGTACTATGACTATGAGATTTGGCAAATGGATGTCAAAACCGCCTTCTTAAATGGTCGCCTAGATGAAGACATCTATATGGCGCAGCCTGAAGGGTTTGTGAATTCAAAATTTTCAAATCGTGTATGCAAACTTCAAAGATCCATTTATGGATTGAAGCAAGCATCACGGCAATGGAATAAAAGATTTGATGGTGAGATCAGAAAGTTCGGATTTACCAAAAATCTTGATGAGCCATGTGTATACCACAAAGCTAGTGGAAGTGATGTAATTTTCCTTATTTTATATGTCGATGACATATTGATCATGGGAAAATACATTCCAAGCTTGATTGAAGTCAAGGCATATCTTGGAAAGTGTTTTTCTATGAAAGATTTAGGGGAAGCTGCATTCATTCTGGGAATTAAGATATATAGTGATAGATCTCAACGATTGATTGGATTAAGCCAAAGTGCTTATATTGATAAAATATTAAAGAGATTCAATATGCAAAATTCCAAGAAAGGATATTTGCCAATACAAGTAGAACATGGCTTAAGTAGTGCAGTATGTGCTTCAACACCTGAAGAGGTGGCATACATGAATAAAGTTCCATATGCCTCGGCAGTAGGATCTATCATGTATGCAGTTAAAAGCACAAGGCCAGATGTGGCGTTTGCACAAAATTTGACCAGTCGATATCAATAGAATCCAGGTGGAAAGCACTGGCATGCTGTTAAAAGCATTCTTAAGTATTTAAGGAATACTAAAGATATGTTTTTAGTGTATGGGGGAAATCCAGATACAGAATTTGATGTTACAGGTTACTGTGATGCGTCCTTTCAAAGTGATAAAGATGATACGAAGTCTCAGACGGGATATGTCTTTGTTATTAATGGAGGAGCTGTAGACTGGAGGAGCAAGAAGCAGAGTACAATAGCGATGTCTGTTACAGAAGCTGAGTATATTGCTACATCAGAAGCTGCAATGGAAGCTGTTTGGATTAGGAAATTTGTTTCGAGGCTTGGAGTAATGCCGTCGATTAGTTTGCCTATAAATTTTTATTGTGACAATTCTTCCGCAATCACATTCGCCAATGAACCTGGAGTTATGAAGGGCGCCAGACACTTTCCTAGACGATATCACTATGTTCGAGAACAAGTCGACATAGTTGAAATCAATTTACTCAAAGTTCACACAGATGATAATCTAGCCGATCCCTTTACGAAGCCTTTACCTAAGGAAAAGCTTACTAAATTTGCCAATGGCATTGGACTTAGCTTAGCTAGTAGTTTCATGCAGATCTGTGATTAGTATTTGGATAAAGGATAATGTAAATATTATTATTTTAATGAAATAAAATATTTGTTATGTTTATTCTCATTTATAATATTGTATCCTATATTTGCATGTTTAATCCATGAATAACTTGTGTTATTCTAAATAGTCCATTGTCAATTAATGATATGGGAATATCATTGAATTAAGACAAATATGAGTTTTGGTAGAATATACTTAAGTATATTGATGCGTAGGACATACCAAATTCACATGATATTTAATAAATGAAAAATTAAATATAGGACAGAAATCCCAACTACATGATTGTACTTTATGGATGTTGTCATTTAAGTAAATCATGAATATTTATCCTCAGACTTGAGATACCAGATAATTGTTGTGGATGTAGCTCATTTGTGTAAAATATTCTAACACTATCCGTAACTGGTGGTTATAAGGGGTATTTTCAGAAGTGATGCAAAGTTCATGGGTTATGCTTGTAGTCAAGAAAGAATTTGTTCCTCCAAATTTATTTTGAAGCATAATACTGTTTGGCCACTTGTAGAGTTGACAAGATGTTTGCATGGCCATGCCCAAAGTCTATCTGGAATACGTTCAGATGTTTTGGTAATCTTGTTCAATTATAAATAACGAGAAACAGAAAGTTAATTATGGAATGACTTAGATCCATATCCATATTAACGTAGTATTAGAGATAAAAGGATAAGTATGATGAGGAATCATCGAAGGTAGTTTTTTCCAGGAAACCATACTCGTGATCGTTCTAGGGACATTGGCGTGTTATGCTAGACTAACCAATGTCATTATTACATTAATGTATATCCGAGTGGGAGCTGTAAAGTTTACCTATATAAATTAATGTGATATGTCCGGACTCGAACTCGAGACTTCGGGATTGCACACTTTACGTACGAGTTTCAATTAATTAATAATTATTATATTAAGTATGAATAATTATTAAGTTCACGAAATAAACACTTAACGGACACTAACGATCGTTAGACGAAAGAACAAGGACTAGAGTGAAACAAGAGCCAAGATCTAGAATCCCTCCTTGGGCTTGTGGCCGGCCAAACACCCAACCCACAAGGGGTTAGGGTTGTTGTCTTGTGCTCTAAGATTGAGAAACTATAAATACATGACCCCTTGTATTCATTCTCTCATTCCTTGGTTCACTAGCAAGCCATTCTCTCTTCTCCTCTCTTTCTTTGAGCTATAGTCGATCCTATACACACCTTTGGGTTCCTATTCGATTGATAAAGGCTCAACACTAGTAGTGCTTGCTTGTGGATTAAGAACCTAGCTTTTCTAATTGAAACGCTACGAGTACGTGTATTCGAGAACGAAGTGTTAACATACTTTTGTTAACGAGGTGTTGCCCTATTCGACTAAACCCTAGTCGATCCACCATAAACCCTAACTTAGGGTTTATATTGTTCTTGATTTTTGATTTCTTGTTCTTGCTAGAAATCACAAAGGTACGCATATTCTTTTATATTCGGTTAATTATTATTACATGTATTTGATCTATTTCCGCTGCGTGCTTGATGATGTTTATGTGTTTATATTATTGTTATGATTCACATATTCCAACAGCGAGACCTCTATACCCATATCGAGTCTATAACGTGAGTTTACCCACGCCATTCTAAGCCATGTAAGTCATTTCTCGTACACACCTTGTCTAGTTCCATTTTTGGATTTCTTTGTATAACGTACAAAATAGCCAAGCTTTCCCTCATCTTTTACATGCTCTCGTAATCATTTTCCCATATAAAAGTGGCATCTCAAGTCATTTCGTGGCAATGCTTGGAGTTCAATACTTAATTGTCACGTATAACATGGTTTAGACAGCTTTCATAGCACGTTCTTAAAGTCACGTAGCTTACTTCAAATTATATTGACATATTAGAAAATAAACTCAGTGACTAAATAGCCTTAGGAATGGGCTCGTTAATCACAATTTTTACACACAACACTACGGGCCAAAAGCCCTCCCAATTCTCTATGGGTCAAACTAATAAGTTGTAACAATAAGCTCTCTTAATATGCCCTTGTGATACCTTTTTGAAGTCGAAAGCTAAAGGCGATTGAAACAGTTTTCTAACACTTAAATTTCATTAATTGGGCCTTAAGGCCCAATAAGCCAAATTAAGCTCATTTTAAGTTAACAAACTGCCATATAAGCTTATATAAGCTACTGGAAGTATATGGTATAAACAAAAATGATAAACTTTGAAAAACATGATTTTTTGACTAATTATGCAAAATATACGAATTTTGGTTAAAAATGTAACTTTGTAAAACTTAATGATATAGACTGCCAAACTGATAATCTGAGACTATAAACTGATTTTATAAATACTTTTGGGTATAATGTGTGATATTGGAAAGATTTTGACCTAAAATGCAAAGAGATATAACTTTATACTAGTTTTGCAAATGATTCACTGTTAGAGTCAAAAATGTAACTTTCCTGAAAGGTAGTGTCAAAACTGTCATTTCGGTAACCTTGGGATAGAAAGTGATTACTTAGAAACCATGGATGTTAAAATGTTATATTTTGAATAATCTACGCTTAAAATATAAATATATTATTATTTTGGACTAAACTAGTAACATATTCAACATTTGGGTTAAATGTGTAGAATTCATATAACTTAAAGGTTATTACAGAAACTTATTTACGTTTTGACAAATTAATATTTTACAACTCGTATCGTATGAAATGTACATCTGAATACTAATATATATATATATATATATATATATATATATATATATATATATATATATATATATATATATATATATATATATATATATATATATATATATATATATATATATATATATATATAACGCGATATTTATAAACATATAACTTAGTATATTTTTGAATTAACGTAATATCAAATCACAAATGGTTATTCTTACAAAACTCATTGATTCATTTAAACTAGGAATACTCTACGCTATAAGTCATCGTCAACTAACTTATGATCAATTATATATACCACTATTCATGACGAGAAACATATACGTTAATGCTGACATAAATAATGCATAAAAACGTTATTTATATTTTTCGATATCTCTACGTTTTGATGATCACAAAATGTAAAATCATTAAACGTAAGATTACTACGTAAACAAGTATTAAGCTAGTTTATATCATTTTATCCAACTTAATCACTTAAGGTATGAATAAACAAGTGCTTAATACATCTCATGATCAAA
>LBNU01025451.1:139657-150043 GCA_014162995.1 Artemisia annua
ACTTCTTTTATGAAGTATAATAATGGTCACCACCAGTTTGTGCACATCATTATTACTACACCACAACTAGGAATGTTCATGCCATAAAAGTTTATAAACCCGATAGTGTTCATTTATGTGCTCTGAAAATATATATACCATTTGGAATCGATTAGTTACTTCTCTAATGCACTAGAGTCCTGAAAACTGATCTAGAGATCAAAGTCATACTCTCATCTCAATACCTCCAAGAAATTGCAAGAGGTAACGAGAAAACAAAACGGGAAACCGCTCTTGTGCCTAAAAAAAAGAAGCCGGTACCAAGTGAGATTTTCTGCGGATCAAAACCTTTTGGGGATCGTAGTGGTGGTTGACATTTGGGTGACAATTGTTTGATTGTTGGGTAACAGTGGTTCGAAGGCTGAGTTTGGCGAATAAGTTTCATTTTGATTCGGGTTCGGGGGTCCATTTTTTTGTTCATTCGACGTCCTTCAACACGACTCAAAAAGGAAATAAAAAAACAGCTTTGTTTTTACTCTCCGACATCTACACGATATTAGCCCATAGCATGAGTGTTTAAATAATACGTATGAAACTTAAACCACAGAATCCTATATCATAACATATTAGAAACGCCACATAAATAGGCGAATATACGAAAGCTTATTTTCTGTTTTGAATCGTTCGAACCGGATAATCATGGCTACATACATGAAACTTGTTCATCAAACTAATAGGTTTTAGAAGATTTTTGGTAAGTTATATTATTAACGATAAGTTTAGCGGCATGCATGCTGGATGTGTTTTTATCGATATCTTATATATGTATTTGATAACCTGGCTATTAAGACATTCGTTCATCGCGAGATAATGTGGCTTAAAACGTCATATATCTTGTAAACAAGATTCGAGTCATTGTTTCGATCCGTGTGTCCGTTGCAATCTGAGTCGAGGTAAGGGCTTTTTGAAATAGGTCATTAAGTTGTAACATATCATAAAAAACTAATTTAATAACCGAAAATAAAACTAAAAAGAATGAAAATGGTTGTGCTGTAATATGGAGTTTGGTCCAGCCCTTTGTATTTGTACTGCTAATGCCTTTGATAGCGCCAAATGAGTCATGTAGACATTCACCATTAAAAAGGTGCGTACATATGTATATGAAGATCGAAACGTGGATAACTATAAAATGCGCAATGAAATGATGAATCTATAAGACATTGTTAACCAAACTTTGCCCGTTTAAAAAGAGTAATACTTATGAAATATTAAGGTAGCATGGACTTGGATAAACACCACACTCAGAAAAAGGGCTATCCTGACTCGCATCGCAGTCAAAAAGGTCTTATGACGCGCAATATGCGAGTCAAGAAAGTACCAGTCATAAAATTTCAACTCGCATTTGTCGTCATCCTTGCTATGACTCCACATATGACCCCTTTTTGCGCATTACCCTTAAAACATTTGAGTGTGACCAAACTTAACACAGTTGTGACATAGTGTTTTGCGAATCATTATTAAAAATCATTTTTTAATTTTTTCTGTTTTAATAAAACCTATAATACATAAATATATTGAAAGAAACCGATAATTGTACAAAATTAACGCATTTCATATATATCAAAACCATGCGTTACCAATTCATTACATAACAATTCATGTCAAAATATAGACCGATAATTAGTTAAAGTTACTACAATACGATTTCTATATTCCAAAACGCTTAGCTAGCTAACACATCTTAAGCTTCTGTCATGGGGTACTCAAACACGACGTCTTTACCAGAAAGCTTCCTGTAGACTCCACTGAATGTTTCCAGCTTGTACTCGGTGTCATTACGAGCCTTTGGGTCCAAGTAGATCTGCAAAAACATACAAGTCAAGTTATAACAGGAGCAAAAAACAACTTCAAGAACATCCACATATATAACAAGAAAATAAGCAATCACCTTAATGATCTTTGAGCCATCGAGCCTGTATCATTAAAACGTTTTTAATCGGATAATTCCACGAAAACTTGTATCAATTAATCTGTACACAATTTTTAATAGACAGAAAAATAACAAAATAGATATGTTATTTCGGCATTGTAGTATTAAAATAAGAAAAATGAATAACAGAAGTTTTTGCAAATTGGTTTCGCTTTGACCTGCACAAATGCTTAACCTTGACTATTCTTTACTAGCAAAGATTTTAAATGATATGTCGAATAAACAATGGAATTTATGGAGGCAACTGGGAATACCATATTCTCGCTGAAGCTCAATATTGAAGCAACGTTGCCACAGCGATAGCAGTAATTTGGTGCAGACCAGACCTGCATGATCAAGAGGGGAAATTGGAAATGAGTGGCAATTAAAGGTGTCAATTTTGACACATTTATTTGGGTATTGTATCTCCAACAGGGGTCATATAAATAAAATCGATGACGGAATGTGTAAATGACACAGGTTAGATAAGAATTGTCGAAGTTTTTTTTAATGCATACAATACTGTTTTAGTAATTAGTAACTAAAACTAATGCTCTGACTATTAACACAGTAATTATAACCTCAGATTGAAATGAAAGTGGGAGACCAAATGTAGAAATGATACTTACAGTTACGAGTCCTTTATCTTGAAACATGTACTTTAAACCTTCCTGAACAAGTTGGTGAGCCCGGCAGACTAAATCAAGCTTATTGATGTGGTTGAACTGAAACATAAAGCATGTAAAATGTCACTAACCAGCTTATGAAAAAATATAAAATACAGTTTTAATAATGTACTTATGTACTCATTATATTTCATTGCAAAACAGCCATTGTGATTGTAAACGCAAATTGTAGTTCTTGATTTCTTGTGTTTTTCAACCAGACAATATCAATTGATTGCAAAACAACCATTCTCCTTTGTCACCTTTTGGTTAAAAGAATATAAAATCCAAACCCTAGTGACTTATTTTTCACAAAGTATAATGGTCTTTTTGTACCTAGGTGACAAATACAATCCACCAAGATTTCAGAAGTGGTAACAAACCAACAACTATGAGTATTTTACTTACCTCAGACGTAACTCTGGATCCAAAAAGCCATCCTGCTCCACGAGGACTGACTGCCCATGTTTCAATGTCTTCAGGATCACTCCACATTAGGTCACGAGAACTATTTGGGGTACCATTGCGTGCAGCTTCTTGCTGTTCCAGAGCTTTGGACTCAAAGTATTCAAGCCATGCAGCCGCATCCTAGAATATTTTACATGCTAAGTTGAACAATTTCTTGTGTGCATCTACCTTTATATGTTGCTTAATTAAAAAAACTTAAATTCCAAATCTTTAAAGGGTACCTGGGTGCGTAGATCTTCAGGTCCAAGTTTAGCCTACAAAATCTGCAGTGTGGTTTGCTCATGCTGAACACTCAAGGAGTATGCTTCCATCAAGGAAAGAGCAATTGCTATAGCATGATAGCTAGCAGCAGTCTGACAATTTGAGATACACCAAGTGTGAGTATGTGTTACTATGACATTATCAGACAAATTTGAGCCCATCCAAAGAGGCAGTGACATTCAGTAATTAGAGGTGGCCACTTACTTATACATGGGTCAAGACAGATTATTTTTATATATGACAAGCCAAATAGATCATAATATATAATAGCTAAAAAGACATGGATCATACATCACAAACACTGCATTTTTATGCATAAAATCTCCTAGACTATTTATCAGAAAAAGAAAAAAGGTGATCACTAAAATAATATTATTTTTGCAAACTTAACTGACATACTAGATATGTACAGAAAATTGGACATATATAATGTTTCAAGTCCAAAACCCATCTCTAGTGACCCATTTCCCAACCCAACCATTTCCCTAACTACAGTGTAAACCAAATAACCAGCAGATTTAGTCTTTAATGCGTAAAAGTTACTTTGCGTGCACAAGTTACAAGCAAATCACAAATTGATAGAATATTTTCTGGTCTTAATCACCAAAGTGAGTGAGTGAGAAAGAGGAGATTACCTGTATATGATCAGCTCCAAGAAGCCTTTTGTTACACTTGAGAGCCTCATGAAGGTATCTAAGAGCAACATGAACATTTCCTAAACCTTCTTCCATCATTGCTACATTGATGTAGGTGGCGGCAGTATTCGGATGAGAAGGCCCACATGTTAAGTGCAAGAGATACAATGCACGATTCACATACCTAGAATGGAAGAAAAACATAAGCTGCATTACATCAACTAATGAAATTTAATGCACTAAGTTTAGCTTATTAAACTTTTAGTTGTACTGTATTATGCATTGGCATGGATCAAAAAAATTTATCATCCATTCATGAAACAATTATTTGTCTTATTTCATTTGTTAGTGCATAACAAACCCAACAACTATTTTCAGACGTGCCAATTTTTAAGCTACTAGAACAATAAGCAAAATACCAAACACCATCTAATAAAACAACCCGAATCCTAAACTAAATTACTATTATAGGTTGCAACATACCCACAAAATGTATTGAAAATTGAGATTAGAAACCTAAAGAAATCAGATAAAAGTATAAACCAATTGCAGAGAAAAGAAAGATACCCGAAAGAAAGTAGAGGAGGAACACCAGATGTATCAAGTGTGAAATGATCAAGAAAACAATAAAATACCAAACTCGTGGGTTTGACCCACGGTTTGACCACGGGTCGACCAAAACCGAACACAACCAACATCAACTCGATACCAAATGTGATTATCTTTACCAAAATCATTAAACCCATCCATATTTTGTACCCAAGATGAAGAAAAACGTGGGGTTTGACTCGTACGTGAGTCAACCCATACGAAAATACCTTTTTCTTACGTTTTCTTTGTAGATCGATTAAATAGAACTTAAAACATGGTGATGGTGATGATATAGAACGNGTTCCTTCTCTATAAAAGGAACACAAGTTTATGTTTGATGTAACGAACAAGTTTATAAGTTTTTAATATATAATCCATAGAGGATTAAGTGTTCTTAGTATTAATTGTTTATGCTTGTATTTGTTTTCCGCATTAGAGTACAAGCTTTGGAGATTCTCTATTAGAGTGTTTGTGATTACATAGACACTGCTAACGATCAACGAGAGCTACAAGATCTATCAAGGTTATATAGTTTCAACAAGATACCCGAAAGAAAGTAGAGGAGGAACACCAGATGTATCAAGTGTGAAATGATCAAGAAAACAATAAAATACCAAACTCGTGGGTTTGACCCACGGTTTGACCACGGGTCGACCAAAACCGAACACAACCAACATCAACTCGATACCAAATGTGATTATCTTTACCAAAATCATTAAACCCATCCATATTTTGTACCCAAGATGAAGAAAAACGTGGGGTTTGACTCGTACGTGAGTCAACCTATACGAAAATACCTTTTTCTTACGTTTTCTTTGTAGATCGATTAAATAGAACTTAAAACATGGTGATGGTGATGATATAGAACGGCGGTGATGACAAAACAAGTGGTTTGGGGTCGTTTTTGGAACGCGTGAGTTACACAAGGTGAAAGAGGAAGTGATTTTGAGTGTTTTGGTGGTGGTGGTGAAGTTGAGGTTGCGGCGGTGTGGTGGCGTGAGGGTGGCCGGCGGCAAGACGAGAGGAGAGGGAGGGGATGATAAAGTTGATAGATGAAATGAAAATGAGTTTAGGTTCAGGGTTTTTATTTTTATTAGTTTTAGTTTAGTGCAAGTTTGGTCCCCAATTGTTTAGTTTTTAACTGATTATGACCCTATGTTATGACATTTCTGAAAACGAGTCATCTCCAATAAAAAAATTTACTCGTTATGACTCTTATTTTATGACTCTGCTATTTGCGCGTCATCTTGTAGCGTGCGTCATAAAATGCGAGTCAAGGATAGACCTTTTTCTAGTAGTGTACCCTTAGAAGATGATGATGTTATAGAGGAAGAAGCTTTTGAGGTTAGTAAAACAAAACCCGTAGGAAATGATATCGAGGAAGAAAATTTAGAAGAAAACAAAGTCATAAATATTAAGGAATCTAGGTCACACCCGTTAGATAACATCATAGGTCACCTAAACCAACGAACACTTAGATCACAAGCGCAAGACAAAAATAACTTCTTTTGTTTTGTGTCGACAATAGAACCTAAGAACATAATGAAGCCTTAAAGGATGAAAGTTGGATTATGGCTATGCAAGAAGATTAAATCAATTCAAAACAAATGATGTTTGGGAACTAGTACCAAATCCTAGGAATGTGACTATAATAGGAACCAAGTGGGTTTTTAGGAATAAATTAGATGAAAATGGAATAGTTACTAGGAACGAAGCTAGGTTAGTTGCCCAAGGTTATAATCAACAAGAAGGAATTGATTATGACAAAACTTATGCCCCTGTAGCTAGATTAGAATCCATTAGAATCCTTTTAGCTTATGCCTGCGCCCTAGACTTTAGGTTATACCAAATGGATGTGAAGAGTGCATTCCTTAACGGTTTTATCAATGAGGAGGTATATGTGGCACAACCTCCAGGATTCATTGACTTCGCAAAACCTGATTATGTTTATAAACTAAAGAAAGCTTTATATGGTCTTAAACAAGCTCCAAAGGCTTGGTATGATAGACTTAAGGCATTCTTAGTTAGACATAATTATTCCATGGGAATGGTAGACAACACTCTCTTCACTAAAAGAAGTAACCCACATATTATCATTGTTCAAATATATGTTGATGACATTATATTTGGCTCAACTTGTAAAGAAATGTCCTAAGGGATCCGGCATAGAAACCATTATCTATGCGGATTCGGATCATGCGGGAGACTACATAGATAGAAAGAGCACTAGCGGTATTTGCACGTTTATGGGATGTTGTTTAACATCTTGGTTTTCGAAGAAGCAAACCGCTCTTGCTATTTCTACCACCGAAGCCGAATACGTAAGCGCTGGAAAGGCATGTCAACAAGCACTATGGATGAAACAAGCTCTCGTAGACTATGGCATTAAGTTAGAAAATATCCCCATTATGTGCGATAATAAAGGAGCTATAGACTTAAGTAAGAATCCCGTTCAACACTCTAGGACTAAACCTATAGAAATACGCTATCACTTCCTTAGGGATAATGTACAAAAAGGAAACATCACTATAGAAAAGGTAGCTTCAGAAGATAACATAGCTGACATATTCACTAAGCCCCTTAAGCGTGAATTATTTAACCACTTGCGTTTAGGATTAGGAATAATGGAACAAATTAATTAAATTTTCTTGAAGGATCAAAACTTTCTGAAATTTTCAAAATTCCGGACACTTTTAAGTGTCAGATGGGCGGACCCCTTAAATATATAAGGGCGGCCCCCTTAAAATTAAGGGGACCGGCCTCTATTTAAGGGGGCCGGCCATCTGATGGTAAAAAGTTCTTTGTTTTTCTTTCTTTCTTCTCAAAATCTGAGTCTAGGATTCTGTTTTGCACAAAATCAGGAATTGAGATATTTTGTTTGCATAATTATACTTTCAATAAAAACCTCAATTCTTTTCCAAAACATTCTCACGATTAGGAAAACTCATTGTTGAATAATGATAAAAACGTTTTTCTAAAATCATGCATAATAGTCTTACTCTTGTTATCTATAAGTATATAATCTAATGTATATTTATATATAACATTTAGAAGTAAGCAAATTTAATTCAAGGAGACTAAAGATTGTTTCTTAGGATTATTATTAGTTCTTCATAAGAGTCGAAGCAATCTTTACTCCACATTTGTTTCATATAGGCACACACTAGAACAAAATCAAGAACTTCATGGTCACATTTGTTCCATCACTAGTTAGCCACTAATAGGTGCCTTCACTTAAGATAAGTTGCCTTAGGTTCCTTTAATTGCTTAATTGTTTATTTGCCTTAATATGCATGCTTAATTATGAGTATATGTTTATTTGCTTGCATATATACTTTTCATGTAAATTCTACTATGAAAATGCTTGCTAGTTGCTTAAAGAGTTGGTCTTGCCTAAAACCAAACCCCAAAACAAACACCTTTCTAGAAAAACTTCACCAAAAACCCAATTCTGGCAACCTGGGTCCTCAGACTAGGGCGGCCCCCTTAAATCAAAGGGGCGGTCCCCTTAAAATTAAGGGGACCGGCCAGCAATTAAGGGGGCCGGCCATGTAACACCCCCAAAAATATAGATTCGCGGAAGCATACAAGCATTTGGGGTGCTACGAAATAGGAATCACAACACAAGATAAAGAGAACGGAGTAGAAATCCGTTGAAATATATTACATAATTTTTAAGTCAAATGTAATACATAAGTTCAAGTTTTATAAAATAAGGCCCAATTACATGACTGTCCCATTGTTTTCAGAGTAACGCTTGTGTAAAACACTTAAGATTTCTTATGACCTCGCCATGCACTGCCATCAACATATACATACTTTAAGCACCTGAAAAACATGCTAAAAGTCAGCTAACGCTGGTGAGTCTATAGGTTTAAATTAAATAGCACATATGGACCATAGCAATAATCAGCAAGTATACACTAAACCCGTATGCAACACTAAGCTCAACCACCGAACTAGACAAGAATGCCAAAGGCATTAAATATAATATAAGTGCCCGCGAGTGATAATCCCCAGTCACTCGGCGAAAGGTCGTCATGGTATACGTTCGCCTTGACCACAGTACGGCCAACCGAACGGAGGAGTCACCCTCAATAGATCTATTTATATCATACGCGTTTCCCAGCAGGAATTGACGGTGTTGATAATGGGCAAATGGGATTCAAGCAAACTTAGGTTTCCGCATACTAGTGTATAAAAACAAGTTCAGTTTTGGTCCATGAAAACAGTTTTGCATGTTTCTCACCCCAAGGTTTATAAAACAGTACTTATAAGAAAATGGGGCTATAAACTCACCATAAAAGATACCAATCCGCTAGTCAATAAGTAAATAGTGCAACCGCTCCGACACGCGACCTAGGTAAGTAGGGTATGTCTTAGTACAATGTTCATGTGTGAAGTGTTCAACTCTTTTAAAAAGGTTTTTACGTTAAGTGTTACCATGTGCTTGTGTATTTCTTGCTTGTTGTGTGGTACGTAAGTTTCAAAAGTAATTCATTAGAATAGCTCATTTCAATGGCTCGTGGCGATGGTGAATGGTGTGAAGGTGTGTAACGGAACTTCCGTTTATTGCTTTCATCGTCTTAGTACGTAGTAATATATATATAAATTGCTTATATATATATTAAATATGTTGATCCCAGTTGAGCAATTGATCTAGTATTATTATCTTAGATAAACCAAGACAATAATGTATAGAAGCTGACTTGTTACAAACTTAATCAATATGCGGAATTTATTGATTAACTTAAGAGGAACACAAACACAATGATATCACCAATTAAACACTTCAATATATTGAATACGAGCACCCTGAATAGTGCTAGGGTTTTGCAACCTTGAAGTGAATACAATGCTAGAATAATTCGTACTCTAGCCTAACCCTAGGATCTCCTTTTATACACCAAGGAACCCTACAGGCTTACAAACAACTTCCTACCCAAGACTATGATCTTCTAACATTATAGAATATTACATAATATCTTTACTATAAATATAAATATTCGTACATAAACTTATCACATAAGCAGCAGAGTCTCAGCAGTATACTTCCAACAGTAGAGTCTCAGCAGTAGTCTTGTCTGGCAGTAGAGATTTTACACTTAGCAGTAGACATGACTAGCTATCAGCAGTCTTATAACCAGAAGTAGAGTTACTTCAAAACCCAACAACATTTTGAGTTACTTCAAAATAGAATGATAGTAGTGTTAAAATATAGTCCATGAAAACAGTTTTACATGTTTCTCACCCCAAGGTTTATAAAACAGTACTTATAAGAAAATGGGGCTATAAACTCACCATAAAAGATAGCAATCCGCTAGTCAATAAGTAAATAGTATAACCGCTCCGACACGCGACCTAGGTAAGTAGGGTATGTCTTAGTACAATGTTCATGTGTTAAGTGTTCAACTCTTTTAAAAAGGTTTTTACGTTAAGTGTTACCATGTGCTTGTGTATTTCTTGCTTGTTGTGTGGTACGTAAGTTTCAAAAGTAATTCATTAGAATAGCTCGTCTCAATGGCTCATGGCGATGGTGAATGGTGTGAAGGTGTGTAACGGAACTTCCGTTTATTGCTTTCATCGTCTTAGTACGTAGTAATATATATATAAATTGCTTATATATATATATTAAATATGTTGATCCCAGTTGAGCAATTGATCTAGTATTATTATCTTAGATAAACCAAGACAATAATGTATAGAAGCTGACTTGTTACAAACTTAATCAATATGCGGAATTTATTGATTAACTTAAGAGTAACACAAACACAATGATATCACCAATTAAACACTTCAATATATTGAATACGAGCAC
>LBNU01025456.1:0-11072 GCA_014162995.1 Artemisia annua
GAAAAGAAGGGACACAAAAGTGCTCTCACTGTCAGCTCATCCCTCTGAGTCATCAGCTGGAACACCTGACATTGTCAGTAGAATCAAGCTGTGTACATGCAGATTGGTTAGGTGGAATCTAGTATACCCCAAGTAAATCGTATCGATAGTCCAAGTCAAATTACAAGCATGACCTTGACCTGTATATTGTTATTTACTTCTAGTAATCTTAATTTAAGGGTCTCCTTATTTCTTAGAATTTAGATTATAAACTTATAGGCCTTACTATGAGTGAGTACCCCACAAATAACCCTATCAGCTTTACATCAAATTTCCCAAGTGGATACACTAGGTATTCAAAATAGTTAATGACAGCCAAAGGTTTTAGGTAGTTGGAACAGGGAGGAACCTTCCTGTGAGAAGTTCATAAGGTGTCTATTATGAGCTTTGTGACTTGGAACCCTTGTTCAAGACATAGCATAGCAGTGCAAAACTCTTCAGTCAAAACATAGTGGGTATTTAGAATCGCAGCATGGATTTGCAGCTCAATTAAGTCCTATTCTTTGTTCACAGAACCACCATTTTGTTTGTGGTGTCCTTGGGGTTACTAGTCTTGTTATCCCCTTAGAGTTACAAAGGTCTATTATACAACATTTTGAATCTGTCCATTATCACACCTTATCCCTTTAACCTTTGTTTAGCTGTTTTCTATAAGGTAACAAAAATCTTTAAAATTGGAGATGTTTCATTTTAGATTTTAAAGAATACCAACAAAACCTGGCTATGTATCAGTTAGTACAACAGAAGTACTTGGTGTCAAGTACTTCTTACATTGAGTAGGACCAAAAAGGCTTCCATATGAAGCAGCTGAAGTTGTTCTGTGATGTTAACTGACGCGTTATGCTTTGTAAGAAGCCTGTGATTGCTTCCTTTGTGCATACAATGCAATATGTCATTGGTGAAAGGATCTTAAGAGAAGCCTTGTCCAAAACAAGTTAGACAGCTTGTTAATTAGTCTTTTGAAGTTCACATTGACCATCCTCTGTGCACTGGTAGATTCATAATAGGTAGCTTTAGCCACCCAATCATCTAGATCACACTTCAGGTAGAACCTCATTCATGTTGAAGTATTACAAGTATCAGTTCTTGGCCTCTCAGCAGGAATTGAAGTATCTTCTGGAAGTTTGAAGTGCTTTATGAGCACAAGACATTTCACCTCAGTGAAGAACTTGTTCTTTTTGTCACAATTTCGTGTATGAGAACAAGTTAAAAGCTGAGTTCCTCTCACATACATACACATTCTCAAAATCTAGCATTGGTGTTTAATTGTGCCTTTCCTGTAATTCTACATTTCCTCACCAAAGGTCACATTGCCTCCCCTTGTAAAGGAACAGTTGATCATTCTATCTTTGTTTCCTGACATACTTCTAGAACCCACTATCTCTATTCAATTCTTTGCTAGCAGTTAAATGGATGAAGTACAACGACAACAGAAAACATCAAAGATTAGTACACTTTTATGATAACCATTACTGCTTAGCCTGCCCTGTGGATCATAATAGGAATGGCAATGTAGAGAATAAATACAATTGGTCTTGGAGCTATTCCCATATCAGATAATAGTGTTCCAAGACAACTGCTGAGGCTTAACAGCAGTTTTCCATAGGTGCCCCAACCCATAGACATAGGATGATAACCGGCCAATAAATCTTCTTATAGTAGGAAAGTTATGGTTACTATAGAATGGTTGCACTTTCTCTTTATGGATAAGAAGGAGAAGTGTCAGCAGGAACTATTTTCAGGCGAAACTGATGAATCAGAGTTTGGGATTCTGCTGGTGACTTAGTTGCCTTTGGTGATATGATGGTGCAAGCTGTGATGTCACATGTGGTCACTTCTGCTAGGTTTCTTCAGATTTATGTACCCATTCTTTGCTCATTGCTTAAAGTACAATCTTATTAAAATGAAATTGCTACCAACTTAGAAGATTTAGATAAGAAATGATGTCCTACATTGATAGCATTAAAACAGAACAGACAAGAATTGTTTGAAAGATCAACATTATTGTTTTGAAAGAATTAAAAGACAAGTATTCGCATGAACTTGTATGCTGAGTAGATTCATCAGCAGCTTCTTCTTGAAGACTTGCAACCGGTTAACTTGGGTGATAGCATTGGAGGCTTGGTGAGGTCTTTGGGAAGGTTCAGACTTGTCATTTGAATCACGCTTTCATAGGCAGTTGATCCTTGATCAGAGACTTGCCTGACAGAGACAGGTCAACAGTATTAGTAAAGGTCAGATAAGTCAGTGGAATTCTTGCTATCTATGGTGTTGATCCATCAAAGTCAGAAGGTAGAGGTAGTAGGCATATGTACCCTCTAATGGGACCAGGGCAACATGTAAGTTCACCTTTCTTTCCATAGTGTTATATCCTGCTTTTTGTAGTTTTTCTACTGTATCATCTCTGCTATAAACCTACATTTTTTTTTAAAGCATAATCCTAAAACATAATTACAGTTGACAGTATACAAATACTGCTAATCATTACAGACTTACCACTTGGTTATGTAGAGAAATTTCTTCTGTTTCTCTGAAGCTCTTTCTTTTCTGATTCTAATTTGATTTAAAGTTGTAGTGTAAGTAAGTTATCTAGATTTTTAACATTTCCTATATTAAAATATTATTCTTGCTATGGCACTGATTTTTCTGAACAAACTTTTTGACTCTGCTACAAGTTTTAACTATTATATGATATAGATTCTATATAACTTCATATATTTTTGGTTAATATATCATATTTCCTCTTTAAGTTCTTGATATTTCACATGACAGTCAAAACAAACAGTTTTGTACTTGAGATACTGCCATAAAGGCATATGCTCATTGTGAACTTCTGAAGAGCAGCAATGCCGACATTCCTTTCTGTCAGCATCATCCTCTGCTCATGCTCGTTTCAATCAATATGATCATCATCGAGTGAGCAAGAGCTGTGGGAGACGTCTGCCAGAGTCATTCCTTGTTGCTGTCTGTAGGATAGTATCTCACTTCCTCAGTATTTTCCTATCCTTCGCATTCTTGAGAAGTGCCCATCTGACCACGTGAAGCACTTGACCTTTCCTCTTGCAAACCTAGCTGGCTCCCTTCCAATTTATGCAAACTTCCTTTCCTGACTTTCTTTTCAAATCGGCTAAATACCCCAAAGAGATCATGCCACTGCATTTGAGATTCATCTCCTCCATTCCAGAGGATCCTAATGGCTCAAAATCTTAATAAGTGACAGTTGTTGTGATGGTTCACCAGTCAGCAACACTAACGAATGAAGAATATCTCCAACATACTTCCTGCTGAGTTGCTGGATGATTTATGTGAGAGAGACAGATGGTAAAGGATTGGTGCCAAAGTCATCCATAGATGGAGCTAGGAGGCAGTATATGTGAAGTAGATGCCCACAAAAGCTGAGTTAGGTAGATGAAGATGGACGAAACAGCCTTTGACATGGTTCAAGTGTTAATCTTGTTGTATAGGTCATCAAAGGCATTCATGTCATCACCTGTTGGTCTTTAAGAGCAATGCTACTTGAGCCATGATTGTGGTAAAGATCTCAGGAACTTAGCTTGCAGTCTCTTGATCGGGCTAGCTTTCAAGCTGATTGTAATTGGAGTCAGAATCTTATGGAACTTCTATAAGCTTTGTGAATGCCTTCCTCTTCAGTGATAGGTGGAACTCCTGAAACTGCTGCTTCAGCATAGAACTCTTCGCATTCTCTTTTGGATCATCAATTCCTCCAACTAGCCCTTAATTGCTTCGCAAATATCATTTGGCATCTTCATTATAGGTGACAAATCAGCACAGATGATTTGAGGAATGGATTGTAGAAGAATAGTGGGAACTTTGCATTTCCTTCTGAAGGTTCAGTAACCTCTTCCAGCAGATGATGGTTCAACGTGGAAGAGTGCTTCTTCTGACGTCGTGTAGCAGTTCTCCTGGCTTGTTGCCAAATGTTTCAATGACTCTCCCAAGTTTGTGATCATAATTTTGATCGCAGTTTTGTATCAAGCCATACCCAAATAGTCATATTCCATCCGCTCTGAGTAAAGGAAGTTTACCATTGCTTTTGGAAGGTTGAGTTTGTGTCATAGAACTGAGAGTTGGTTATTGGTTGCTTCAGAAGGTTTGATCGAATTCATCAGATTGGCCAGACCATTGGGTTTGAATGAGTGTGAGAAGGATGTTCAAAGTTATCACAGAGACTCTCCTCGAGGCTTCTGAACTACCGCACTTGTTGAAACTAGATATACGCCTGAATAGATCTAAGAGCCTGAGTAGATCGTTATATAGCCAATAGTGTATCACTAGTAACTAATAGAATCCATAAAGCTTGCTTTTTAGAAGCGGAAACACAATTCAAACTATGAAGCAGTAAATACTAAGGAAGGCAGTTGATCTCTATGTGATCTTTATTTATAAAAATTGTGTGTTTCTAAAACGTACATTGCGAACATTAAACTTGTGTTACCTTTTATAGCAGGAACCTCTAAACGCCTAATCCGTTTACTCAGAAACGTTAAGTCCTTCTAAATAATATGGCATTATTCATTTTTTTTTTTCTCACTACTAATATCTCATGAATATCCTAATACTTACATAATATGCGGCATTAACTATACCGCAGAAACTAATAACCCCCTGACTGATTATATCATTCAGCGGAACTACTTCTTCAGCAGTAACTTGTCTTCAGCAGATTCATTTCAGTAGTACAATCAAGTAGAATCTCTACTTAGTAGAATTCCACATATATTAAAAACTATAAATTTGCATCTTGCCAACAATTTAAAATGACTCCTCCCCATTAGAAATGGTTTTGGTCACGAAGCATATGTTTCCCATATAGGAATTTTGTAAATGTGCGGTATATGTTTCTTGTAAATCCACCACAACGCACAATAATGGGATGTTGAAATGGATAATTCATTCAGGGGGAGAATGAGCAGCAAGGGTATAGAATGAATTATGATATAAATGTTGATCCTCACAGTAATGAATATGAACTTTAAAGGGACAATTTATATTCCAGATCTAGTAATTGCCAGCATGTTTGTGATCTAAAATAAGTGACTAGATATTATAAATGCTGCTAATGCTCCAATTAAAATGTGTGTCCCAAAAGTACAACCAATGAATAGTAGTAAGTCTATTGCATGGCTGGATCATGATAGACTAATCGATTCCAAGTAAAAATCCTCGAATGAATAAATGAAATGGAGCAAGAAAATCAAGATGGTCAAATCGAGGTAATAAGACCCCATAATAGTCAAATGACACTAGACATGAAGGTTATTGAAAAACCCCGGGTACATGAAAAACTATGAGATCTCAATAAATGATATATAATGTCTAGTAAAGTGTGGAATCGAAAAGTAACGAATCGACGTCGATATGGTAATGATTATGTAAATAAATAAGATGGCGCTATAATCATGGTGAGGATCATGGAAGCATACCTGCAGGAAGTGCAGATGTATAAATGAATGGCCAAAGGAAGTAAAGACGCAAAGAGCTAATGAAAGATTAAAGTCTCTTGTGATGAGACATGGTTACTGGGACTTGAAGTCCGTACATATGAATTATTGGATATGCATTGGTATTTATGAGAAAATGAAATGAAGTTATGCATAAGGTACAAGTGATGGCACACGTATATTTTCTCAAAGACTTGTGAATGATCATTGAAATGCATGTTCACATGTGGTGGATCCAATAATGTAGTTTAATATTGTATAAGTCTGGCAATATAAGAAATAAGTATGCGTCTAACATAATAATACAAGAGCTCGTTTGATATTGAGATTCCTTAAGGAATATAGAATGCATAAATCACGTGTTATGATTTAAAATTCTCGAGAATACTAATTGATCAAATTGAATACATCAATGGAATGGAATAATGTAAATGTTTTGATATCTTTAAGGTACAAGAAATCCTACCCTATATAATAGGCTAACCATGACACATCATCAACCTCTAACATTTGCCACCTCATTGCCACATATTCAACTCACTGCCATGTCATTGCCTACATGGCACACACTTTTCATGCATGACATTGATCATTATTCAAACACGTGCAGCTCAATGGGACTCGGAACCCATCTTTGAACCTCTTGAACACCCAACAACACTCAACCACTTAGAGCACTTGATGTTTTGTGTTTAAACATTTGAAAAACAAAACTACCTGATCGCTTAAATTGAATGCATAAATCAGTTTACCAATTCAAACTATAATTAAGGAGGTTTGACCAAAATTCAAAATCTGCTTACAATTCCAAATTACACTTCACTAATTTCTGTTAACAATTTACATCTCATTAAATTCGGGGTATCCTTTAAATGGATTATTAATTTAAAACAATACATTTTTTTTTTGGTTTGATTTCTACGGATTTTAAAAAAGGAATGGAGAAAAATCACGGATATTGAATTGCACAAATATTATCTCCAAGTTTAACATCAATTGATTTCAAAATCGGAATGATATTCAAGAATATCATCTTCTTCCATTCAACAATCCGTTTGTTCGCAATGAAGCCATAACAAAAACCCGTTCAACAAATCTCATCCTTCTTGGTCTTAAATCAGGTACTACAACAAACTCCATTTTAATCTACTGATTAAATTTTTGGTCTATTAGTCTTTTGTACACACAACTATCTAATATTAAAAAACATGCATAATTCATTTTACATGCATGATATGAGTGAATAGGTTCAACCAGCTGCTCGATGTTTGCTTTATATCATGCATTAGAGGGAATCCAAACTATGGTCAGGATTTATTTACTAAATTGTGATTAATTATATAAACATTGGAATATTATTGATCGTATTTGTATTTATGATACGGTAGTGTTTATGGGGCTCTTGATTCTTTCACTTGGGATGGGATTTTGAATTTCTTTTAGTTATCGTTAAAAAGCTTAAAATCACTAGAATGTGATAAGAACTAGAAAAAATTATTCAGGTACAAACTTATAACTAAAAATTTATCTTTTTAGTATGGTGTTTCCATTTTGTTTCTTGTATATAAGTAGGATTTTGATCCACACGACTTAAGGTGACCAAGTAGAATGCTAAGCAAAGGTAAAAGGAAGTACGTGGGGAGCTATTAATGTGTATATGCTTTGGCCAACCGAAATCAAAATTATGAATTTACTTCCATTTTCAGATGTATACCAAACATGTTGGTTTGCTGAACGGTGTTGCAAGGGATTGGAGTCAGTCACGGCGTAGCTGAAGATATGGGATGAATGGTTGGGCACATTTAATTGTATAAGTTCAAACTATGAGAAAAGACATGAAGGTTAAGTTCACGGAACTTCGACAAAATAATCAATAGTCTTTTGTTTACCAGATATACGTATCTTAGATTTTGAATACATATTATTCTCCTCATGCACTTCAGTTTCTTGATAGAAGAGCCCGACTCCTTTGAGGGAAATCTTTGGCTTAGGTGCCCAACTTCAAAAAGGCGTACGTACTTAAACTTTACATTTATATCAGTTTTCTTATTTTAATGATATTTTAGCAAAATGCAAAAAACATATTACCAACTTATGAATTATAGACATGAACTTTTTTTTTTTCTTTTTTTTCTTAAGGGGGCCTTCGTATCACATCGGGACTTTACTCATTAGTATTTTGTTTTAATACCAGTGATTTCATTTTAACAACATAATCTTTTAATGTACCCCCAAAAACGTTTTTGACAGGCGAAGCCAATTTTGAGCATGAAATTTTTTCTCAGTTATTAGACCAAAGCTTTAGGCAACAACTATTGATGGCTCATCAGACGGCAAGGATTGGCTCTGCTTCTACTCTTCTGTATAAAAACAGGTGTGACCACCTACTCTGACCATATTGAGCTTTGTAAGTGTTTTTGTCTTCTTATAAACCTATAAAAAGATGCCATAAGCCAATTTTATAGTTTTTAATTTTTATTAAATAATACCAAGTCAAACATTTTGATACTTTATTACCCAATATGGCTGCTTGACTATGAAAGTCCCAATCGCCACTTCGTTTGAAACAAAGCTAGGACCTTAGTGGTATTCGACACCACATTGTGGCAACGATAACTACAGATTATTAATTAATCATAATTCGTATACGTGGTGTTTTAGGTAATGTTGTACCTATTTTCAAACATCGATACGCTTCTATTTTTTTTCCGAACGAACATACATTAGTTTGTTAATAACGAGTTATAGAAAAGATTTTGATGTGCTGATTTCTTTTAAGTAGTAGTAAACAGTAATTAAAACGTTTGAGTGTTCGGGAAATTCAGATTATCGTCTTTCATGCTTAGTTTTTGTTGTGTTCCTTGAAACTTGCAACTTCAGCACTTTGTTAGATGTTGCAACCGTAAAGTTGCAATTTGAATTATATTGTTTGTTCATTCTCTTTTAAATTTTGTTCATACCAATAAATGTTATTTGTTTTGCACAAATTCAGTTTTGACCCGGTCCTGGTCTTAAACCGAAATTATCTTGAATTGACAAGTTATTTTCTCCATTTTGCAGCATTAAGAAATATCAGGTGCACAAGAGTCAGACGTTACAGGATTATCAGAAGCAAACTGAGAGAATTATATCATACAATAATTCGCGTAAATACACTCTTCACTGATCTTCCACTCCCATTCATCTCACACCAGCATTAAATGCAAATGTCACAAGAGTCTTTACCAATCCGTTTTGTACATGCAATTAGTTCCTTGATAATTTAGTTCCTTAAAGTTAGTCGTTTACTATCACAATACACAAAGTTCAATTGAGCAGGCATAACATCATCGTTGGGATGACTTGAAAACGGCTTGCTACTAAGAATAGTTATGAGTAGGAAAAAAAAAAAAAAAAGCTTGCGAATGTAATTGTGTAAACACATTATATGTTATCGAAATTGTTAATAATTTCTATATAAAACCACATGTTGAATAATTGTGGTCATTCAAATTCATGCTATGTTTGTCACTCATTATTTGTGGATATTGTTTCTTCATTAATTATGTTCTTTTGATTCTTTTAGCTATGTCGTAAAGTTTTTTTACTATGTGATACATGGCAATAACATTGAAAAATGACCATGGTAACCATTACATCTCTTTTAATATATGAGCAATATATTTATGATTTTCAATTTATTGCCTTCAACATATTTGACTTATTCATTATTTATTTTACGCGTAAAAAAAATTCGACAAACAATTTTATGAAGCGTATCCGCCCATCGGGCGGGTCATGAAGCTATTGTGAGTTTATATTTTACTAACCCATCAAAACAAGTTTAGTTGGTTTTACAGATGCAGGATATATGTATGGTCCTAATAATGGTCGGTCTTAAAAGTGGATACATACTCACGAGTGACAGTAGTGAAATTTGATGGCGTTTAGCAAAGCAAACAATCGCGGATAGTGCATCCAACGATTTAGAAATTATGGTAAGGAGGCACCAACAGCTTTGCATGAAGACAATGTAGCATGCATTGCTTAATTCAAGGAAGGTTACATCAAAGGCGTCAAGACAAAACATATTTTTCCAAAGTTCTTTTTCAATTACGACTTACAAAAGAATGGTGATATTATTGTTCAACAAGTTCATTCAAGTGACAATTTGGCGGATCTATTTACCAAGGCGCTTCTACCTCAACATTTAGGACATTAAACCACAACATTGGAATGCACCTACTCAAAGAGCTCAAGTGATGTAGTCATCAGAGGGAGATAATACGCGCTGCACTCTTTTTCTCTTAGTCATGGTTTTGTCCCACTGGGTTTTCCTGACAAGGTTTTTAATGAGACAACATTTACTAAGCGTATTAACAATATGGACATTCAAGAGGGAGTGTTATGGATAATTATTAGTGGATGTCCATATAGCCCATAAGATGCCCACGGGCCAGTTAGATATTAGGGTTTTTACCCTACTGTTTATCTTATATATATCCCATGTATCTCAGACATTATAGATCAATAAGAAGAATATCCATTCCCTCAATTCTTGTTCACAACACAAAACATTTTCTTCTTAGTATATAAAAAAATTGACATGTTTATATTGTTTAAAAGTTTGGATAAATAACGGCTAAACGAAGGAATCAAGAATATTAATAAAAAATAGCATCAAATTTTTGTCTTGATTGTTTGAAAAATGCTATTTTATTTCGTGAAATGTAAGATGAAATGAAACGAGTTAGGTGTATCGTCATATTTGAAGTTTCTGATCTTATCAAGAATTGTATTGTTTTATATGACACTAAACCAAATCCACGTAATAATTTTAATATGTCCAATGTGTCTCCGCTTCTAAGACTGCCCACAATAGAGGCCACGACCGAATCGGTCTTCCAATTTGCAGTCGGTCGACATTATTGTCGATAGTCGGTCGCGACCGAGTTGAGGGAAGGAAAAGGGTGACCTCGGTCGCCTTCTCGACCGAGTTTTTTTTATCACAGAGTCAGTACGTACAGGATTATCAGAAGCAAACTGAGAGAATTATATCTACTAATAATTCGCGTAAATACACTCTTCACTGATCTTCCACTCCCATTCATCTCACACCAGCATTAAATGCAAATGTCACAAGAGTCTTTACCAATCCCGTTTTGTACATGCAATTAGTTCCTTGATAAATTAGTTCCTTAATAGTTAGTGTTTACTATCACAATACACAAAGTTCAATTGAGAGGCATAAATCATCGTTGGGATGACTTTGAAAACCGGTTGCTACTAGAATAGTTATGAGTAGGAAAAAAAAAAAAAAAGCTTGCGAATGTAATTGTGTAAACACATTATATGTTATCGAAATTGTTAATAATTTCTATATAAAACCACATGTTGAATAATTGTGGTCATTCAAATTCATGCTATGTTTGTCACTCATTATTTGTGGATATTGTTTCTTCATTAATTATGTTCTTTTGATTCTTTTAGCTATGTCGTAAAGTTTTTTTACTATGTGATACATGGCAATAACATTGAAAAATGACCATGGTAACCATTACATCTCTTTTAATATATGAGCAATATATTTAT
>LBNU01025465.1:0-12176 GCA_014162995.1 Artemisia annua
GAGACATTTGGAACAAAGTAATAATGTTCAGTTAGTTCAAGAGAAACTGAGATGAAACATGAACGAACTTTCACTTGTATGTTCTAACTTCTAAACCATTCCCCCTTGGACTATACAAGCAACAGTAACAGCAAATGAACTTTCAAAAAACCATGTGACATACTCATATACTGTTAATTGATGCACATATTACTTTCCATTTTATAATTCCTATATGGAATGCGATCTACTGAAACTCATTTTCCTAAGCAACAAAAACTGATATAAGAACACTAATCCTTCACCAAACTTTCCAACCAACTATTGCAGGAACGACTATGTTTCTGAGCGTATTACAGAAGGCAAACGGGATTGTTACAAGTACAGCGTTAAATATTATGTTTTCTCACTTAATTGCTATACAAACAGAACTATAGTGATAGGAACCCATCCCATACCAGGTCGCATACTTGGGCGATATGTGATAGTGACATATAGCATCTTTCCGGGGGTAACTATGGTTTCCGACCGACTATTTTATAAGTAAACATGATTTATTTATTCTACACTTATAGCATACAATTTTTCTACATATCTTAAAATACTACTCCTCAACATAAAAAGGAAACATTGATAAACTAACCATATATTTTCGTTGATTATACAAACTGTAACAAATTGGAGTGTATATAACGTTTATTCTTCAGTTTTTTCTTCTTGATATTGTAATTTTGTGTTCACGTTGTCTTCCTCAACCACATTACTACTATTATCTGTTTCTTTGGCATCTTCCACTGCTCCATTTGCAACCGTGGATGAATTACCGTTCTCTGAGACATTCTTTGTCTCAGATGTCTCAGTGTTTTGAACTTTCTTTGGTAACTGTCTTGAGGAATGAGTGGTCAAAAGACGAGTGATTCCCTCAAATAAGTTTTCGCCATCTGTTATAAGGGAAGATCCTCCGGGATAACAACGTCCAAAACTGGTAGAACAATGAGGATATGCGACCTGAAATGATATCATAGATACAAGTCATGTTTTTGTTCCCATGATTTAATAAACAAAGATGCACTTTCTAAGATCACAAGGCTTTTAATAAAAAATTTGCTTGTCGTTTACCTCTACGAATGCTCGGCATAGAGACAAGAAAAGAACAGACTCGTTCTCCCTTAGCACCCTGGTGGTGTTGTATCTCAATAAAGAATCAGAAACAGTGCGGAGTCCCTTCACTAATTCTTGGGCAAGTATATGTTTCAAGCTTATTGGGGCACAGGGACGTAGTTCATTCATTGCAGCAGATACACCTGATAGCATAAATACACATTACCAACTCATTAGTGGATTTAAGTGAACATTCAAATAAATCATATGCAGAATCTAAACATAAGAACCCTTTGAACAAATAAAACTGTGAGATTAAACCACTTGTTTGAAAAGTTACTCATTGGCCTAGTCCATTCATCTGGCATTCTGGAAAACTTGAATTTTGAACTGTAAAATTTATAGTATAATCACAAGAAACTTATAATCCATACTCCTAAGTATCATCAGCATACAAAGAACGCATTGGAAGAAGACAAGGACTTGCCCCTAGTAATACATTGTATATGATAAAGTTATTTACGACCTACCATTAACAAAAACAGCAAGAGGTGGATGCTCCATTAAATTTGGAGGCGGTGTAACATCTTCCTGATTTTCTTCGCCGAAGCTACTGGTTGAGAAGCCAACTGCTGGTAACGGGACCCATCGATGAGAATCTAAAACCACCTGTAATCAATATCAAAGTAAATCCATCAATGATGAGTATAATGGGAACTCCCAAACCCAAACAAATATGCATTCTGTAAACTGATTACTATTTATGAGCAGCCAATATGGCAATAAGGAACATAATGGTCTAGATAGGTCGTGCAGGGAAGAAAAATGCCTGTGTACCTGAAAATTCTCCACCGCTGTACTCATATTCTTTGAAAATAGGTTTAGGACAGCCCTGCACAAATGACAAAAAATGAGTTGTGCACTTTGTGATCCTTGACCAGAAACAAATAAAAGATAAATGAACTGTAACTTACTCTTCAAACAGAGGTGGAAGCAAGCCCCGAAAATCCAATCCAACCCAGCCAAGCCCCATGGCACAATACTGAGGAAGTACATACACTGATTAATATAAGGTTCAGGAAAATATATATATTGGCTTAAACCTATAACCATATCTATTTTGACTTTATATGTCTCTTAAGATTTAATTAGATAGAACATAGGGTCTTCAACAGAGGCATGCAAATTGCAGACATGTAGCTTAGGCTTAAACTATAAAATTGTAGCCCGAGCTCACTCGACTTGATTCCACCCCATCATTATCTATGACTTTACTAATTTCAAGAGGCATAATAATCCAATGTCTAAAAACAGTTTTACTACTTCCACTGAAAAACTGTGTAGCCATTAAAAGGGCCCGTGTGTTTGTATGAAAACATTATCTAGGCTGTTTAAATTTGGGGATATCTAAAAACTTTTAACTCCTATGGGGAAGATAAGATCGCTATTTTCAACACATAAAACAAAAGAGCAATAATAAAACAGATAGGTGGGCAAAAAATAATTCAAGATATACACAAAGTCGACCACATACCATGCACTGGTCCAATATATTGGACAAGGACCCGCCTTCAGTTATCTTTGGGAGCATAATCTTGAGAGTTTTGAGGTGAGATGCAATCTGATGCATGGCCCAACTGAAGAGAAGACCACCATCATAGTTTTCTTCACTTCCTGATGTATCATCAGCGAATATCGCACGATATTGGTTAACAACATCAAAAAGATGCATCCTGTGACAGTTAACCATTCCTTTCAGGTATTCATAAGCGTTTCTCTGATCCAAGTCATCAAGAATCCCAGACAACCATGACTCTCTGCATCTTAGAAACTGCCACCATTAAAAACATTGTCATTAGCACTTAAGCAAGTAATAAATTAGGCTTGGTGAAAGCAATTACATAGAAAACATGCAAGGCATGATATAAAGATACCTGTAGGCGCATTTCGTACTCGCTATATACTCCTATCCTTCGTAGATATCCAATAATGCGAAGACATTCTGGTAACTGCAATACAGAGGCCTTTCAGAAAACTGCAATACACAATAAGGCTCGGGTTTTGAACAAAATGTAATATACTACAGTCTAGTTCACAAATACTACTACCATCACCGGTATTATTAACTTTCCTACATCAATGAATCATTTAACAGTTAAGTTTATATTTTTTTGTGTTACCACAAACTTACCTATTTTTTTATTTTTTTTTTATGGCATTTTTTTTAACGCCCTATATACCACCTATCTCACAATATATCTCACAAATGCCTCCAGCGAGACTTGAACCCACAAACTTTAGGTTGGTGGGCAACTCACATACCACTAGACCAAAGGCCTTGGGTACATGACAGGAAAAGAGAAAATAAGAATGAAAAACCCTCAACTCTACAAGTTACTGCAATGAGGCTGACAGGTAGGTGACCTAGTAAATTAGGACTAAAGAAAAAAACTTACCTGAATATTTGATCTTAGTTTTTGAAGAAGCTGAGAGAGTAGTGACTGTGTAGTCTGTCGAACTTCTGCAGCAAGTGCTTGAATGACTGGTAACCTTAAGGGACACATGGAAGGAAAAGAGAAAATGAGAGTGATAAGTGCTAACCTCCACAAGTTACTGCAATGACGTTGATAGGTAGGCGACCTTGTAATTAGGACTAAAGGAAAAAACTTACTTTGGATGCATTGTCGACAGTTTGCTAACATATGCTTCCAAGTCTAGAGCTTCATCGTAATTTCCATTCCTCACACACCTACAAAAGTTAGGATTTTAAGATAATGAGCAATCTTGAGAAACAACGAGCATGATAAGAATTCAAATAGGTTATCTATTACAAGAGGTGTAATAAAGAATCAGAAATCAAAAAGCGCATACATGCATTATTCTCGCTGCTAAAAAGGTTAACACATCATGGACTAATGCTTCATCATATGCAAAGCAACTAAAGAGAATAATAATACTTCACCAAAAATGGTACAGTCCCTATTGGAAGATTTGACAATGTCATTTCTTGCAGCCTTACACCCTATATATAAAAAAGCAAAGAACTAATATTGTAATCTCCATGTTACTTATTCTGCTAGTTCCAACTGAATGTGTTTCAGGCAAAGCTCATGTAATTCATATACAAAAAGCAACGCACTAATATGCTATAGAAATGTGGATCTATATACTTGACTCGTTCTATCGGAAATTTTACGCCATAAGTATAATAGCCACTAGTTGCAATCATTGCATGTGATTTCCATTGATCGATAAAAGAAAACATACGTGTCCATAAGCTGAGGAATTTCAAGTAAGTCAAGCAAAGTGCTATGATTTGCAAGTAGTGTTTGGTTCATCTTTCTCTTCTCCAAAATATTTTCTGCAGAATCGATGAACTCTGAGCAGCCAGATGTTAGCTTTGGGACCTCGGCAATCTGTACAAAGAAAAATTTGTGATTTCCCACATCAACAAATCAAAGTACGTAAACAAAAGCAGTAATTAACAGCAAAGAGGGTTAAGTTTATTGTATTGGTAACACTCTAGCAAAAGTTGCGCCTAATAATTCAACTAGCTTTTCAGGACAAGATAACTGGAACACAAATAAGTAGCTTAAAACCCTTCATAGAAAGAATACGACGATTTCAAAATCTAGAATTCCTCTGGCATCCCAGTAAAATAGTAAGGGTTCATTTAAGAACAAGTGGCAAGGTGTCAAGTGACATGCATCTAAAAGCTAGAGGTTCTAAACACAATGCCCAACGACAACATCAAATTCAACAATCTTCAGTCCAATCAACGAGAATTTTTGAGAGCCACATAGAGGTGTGTCATTGTGCACCAATGTAACAGAACTAAAATTGCACTATGACACTTTGGAAAACAAATGTAACACAGCCATTCCATAAATTCTTCAAAATCCGTTATCTAACATTGTCATTTGTACGTTTGTTATCTTGATACATGAAAATTGTGGTATATAAGAAACTCTTGGGTCACTTAGCACCATCTATTAAAACCCTCACACCATCTTCTGGTGATCATGAAGGAGCACTCCACATACAGTCGGGAACATGAAAAACAACTATAGCAACCTAGTCTTTATAGTTTATGTTCTACATTTACACTACATTCAAACCCTAAATGCACTTAATAATTCTTTACTCAAAAAAAATCTTAATCTCACAAAGAAACTATTTACTTCCAAACTAAATTCCGCAGTTACCATTATTCATGTTGAACTTCTAAGACAATCTCAACAATCATCAGTTAAAGAATACAATAAAAATATAAAATGACAGTAGAAACATATAATTACCAAGCACAAACCAATAATAGGCGAGGAATTCTTATATCCAGCAATCAAATTGTTAAAAGCTTAAGCATCTATTAGCATTGATGAACTTCAGGACCCTACTTTGCTGAGATAAGTCTTACTAAAAAGTTTTGAAAGCATTGATTTGGACTAACTTGAGATAATACACTCGAACATAAGCTTTATTATGTAGTTACAGAGGAGTAATGCTCAGACCTATAACATACGTGCATTCCTAACAATTATACTTCTACTAGGTAAAGCCTTTTGTATAAGCTTATTTATGGACTTATGAGCTTATCTGTTTTCAGCTTATGTTTCATAAGCCTCATATTTTGGGCTTATTTTGGGAATTATAGCCTTATAATATATTAAAATATGTCATAAAAAACTCATAAAAATCCCATAAGTTTCAAATTAGGCCGAAAAAAATAAGCTTGTGAAAAAAGATAAGCTCATAAGCCCAAAAAATAACCTTAAACAAAGGCTTTTCCTAGAGATTCTAACTATTCTAATCGTTAAAAAACATAGAAACATTTCTTTTAAAAACAATATACCATTTATTACATCAAACTACTATTCCATTTTGAACGCGCAACTAAACAACACCTCTCGCCGATTCACAACCTAAAAAACATTCTCACTTGTTCACATTTCACAAGCTAAGTACGTCTATTTAAACACCTCAAATCACATAATAAAAACTCACTCTAATCACAAAATAAAATCATAACCTAAATCAAGCAATCGATATATACATACCTAAGGCTATAATTAGCTACATCTATTTGAATACCTCAACTTGCCGGAGGTCCCCACTCTCGGGTTTATCCTAGAGTAAGGGTAGGATCTGTCTACATTCTACCTCCCCCATACTCCAACCCGGCGGGATTGGGTATGTTGTTGTTGTTGTTGTGTATTCGAATACCTCAAATTCACATAAAAACTACTCGTAAAAAATCGACTAACCGAAAAGCAATATATACCATCAACTCAAGGTATATATCGTAAACAAAATCGAGTGAGCGATATAAACCTAAGGCGATGATTAACTATATCTAATAACTACTTCAACTTCACATATATACCTAATGCCGCAATCACCTATCTATATTCAAAACTAATCGTCCACAAAATCAGGCAACCTAACAGCAATACACACATCTATATAATCTCGTAACCTAAATCACGCAATCACTATATAAACCTAAGGCTAACTTAACCACCTCTATTCGAAACTAATCGTAAACAAAATCAATCAATCATATAACAATATAACTACTTCAAATTCACATAAAAACTAATTGAAAACAAAATCGAGTAACCGAACCATCGTTTCGAGATGCTTATCAATATCAGACACTTCATTCCTGATCTGAACCAAAGCATCAGCAGCGGAAATAAACGCCCGGTAGTTATTCACCGCTACTTCCTGCATTTGCCGCCGTATGCGCTCCGCATCGACACGTAGCAGCTCTGGCTCCTTGTGTAATCGGTCCAGTGTGAATGATAGGAGCTCTGATACGTATGGTTGTTGTGATGATGATGCTAAAGGTAGGAGGTCTGGTGATGATGGTGATGATGACGTGGCATCGTCGGAAAAGTTTGTTGGAGTTCCGGTGGTTGTCGTCATTTTTGGATCTTTTCCGATTTGGTTGATGGAAGAGAGGAGAAGAGATCTGTGTGTTTTTTTAGTTTTTAGTTTTTTAGTTTGGTGTATTGGCATCTATTGTCCCTCTAGTTTTTTTATAAATTGGGTAAGAGCCGGACGAATCGAAACCGAAACCGAATCAAATTTGTCAGAATTGAACTGAATCGAATTAAATATTTGATTTTTGGTTTGGATATGGTTTTGACAAAATAAAAACCGAAAACCGAAAACCGAATTTTAAATTATCATATATATATTTTTATACATTTATATATATATATAAATATAAATAATTAGAACAATTTTCTAGTATAAATATAACATTTTTTAAGCTTGAAATTCTTTTATTGCTAAAAGTATAAATAATTAAATTAAAAAAAAAAAGATATATAAATTATGTAATTCAGGTTATTGAGATCAACTCGAAAATCGAACTGAATTCAAATTTGGTTTTCGGTTTTACTGAGAAAGTTTTTTTAGCCGAGCTAACCAAACCTATTAACACCCCTAGGGAGGCTTATGACTGTTTAAGATGTCGGTTGTTTCTCGGTCATTGTCTTGTTTTTTGTTCTGTAATGATTTTGTTATTATTGTTGGTTACTTTTTTCTACTAAAGTATACACCTTGCATGTGAGGACTATTGTAAGGTAGGTTAGTGGTTAATGTATTATGATGTTCTCACAAGATGTCTTAGGATACAAATCTTGAAGGTAAAAGGTTCAAGAACGGTTAATGGGATACCCTAGTTAGATTGCGTATACGACGGTGAAATAATAATTATGATTTTAAAAAGTTAAGTGATGTATACAAATTATTCATGGGAAATTTTCGAGATCTTAATTAAATCATATTTCTTGAATTAAGAACCCTCAAATCCCAATGAATAACACATTGTACTAATACTTAACTTGAATAGCCAATACACACATCATAATATAAGCTAGAACATTTCTTTTCAAGAACCTATGTAGGACTAAGACCAAAGTTCCTCATTTCTATCAGAAAGACATAAGTAATTATATATATGCATTAAGTTTTGCTAACGAGCTGGAATACAACCACACTCACTAATTCGATATATAGTTCAAAAATTACGATAGTTAACAATGGAAATTACATAATTTTCCTTTGCTTATAGAGAAATCATGTGATCGATGTTGCAAATTTTAGTTCTATGTTAACAAACATCGAATAGAAGTACTGAGATGATATATGCAACTTTCTCGAATGAATTACTACTTTAAAAGAGTATATCCTAGAATATTTATTTGATCTATCACTCGATAACTCAGACACAAGAACTAGAAGTGTAAGATGAAGACATATCAACAACAGTAAACTCCACAAAATGCTTACATAAGAACACGAAGTAGCTAGCTAATCAAACATGTAGTACGGATGCATGTAATAAGTTGACGAATCCCATGTCTGCAGGTCCACCATCATTGTCACCCGACGAGATATAAGTTGGCGTGATGGATAATTGGATATGACTTTGGCATAGGTGGATTGATACCTATTGGTGAATCAAATTTATAAAATATTCCAAGTTGCTGGACCATGAATCGTAGTTTATGTAAGTCCTAGAATATTTAAGGGAAACAAAACCATTTGCTTGTGAATGAAAGTTTGTTCCATTATTTGTATAACAGTTTTAGCAAGGAAAAAAAAAAAAAAAAAAAAAGTATTCCAAATGACAATAAACATTTTCTAAAATGTAAATTTAAAAGACGGAAATAATAAAAAGTTTTCTAGAATGTAAAAATTAAAAGACGAAAATAATATAAAGTCACCAAAGCATATAAATTATCCTATCCATTGGTAGGTAATGCCGTAATGATAAAAAAGTTACAACTGTTATAGGGTTAATTCTACATATAGGTAACAAACTTTCCAAAATTTCCAATGTTAGGTAATTTACTCTCAAAAATACTAAGTTAGGTAATGAAACTTTAATCTTTGTTCAATGTTAGGTAATATGACCGTTTTGAACTATCAAATGAATGTATAAACCAGTGAAATGACAAAAACACCCTCATCTTCAACCTCCTTTATCTTCAATCTTTAATCCATACACTATAACAACAATAAAAAAAAATCAAAATCCATAATTTACACAGAATCCATGATCAAATACTGAAATACATTACCATTTTAAATGGTTAGTAACAACAACAATCCACACCAACATATGAATCATTTTTCCACTAATATACATAAATACATACCTCCATTTTTATACAACTGATTTATTTGTTCATATTTTTTTTCCAACATCAATCTTTTCCAACTGATCAAAACAATGAGATTCTTTTATTTAAAACAACTTCGCTAAAGTTGATTTCGATCAAAGCTTATGGGTACCTTTTATTTTCTCTTTTAAACCATCTCTTTTGCTGATTTTATTACAGGCCACCAACTATTTGTTTAATTGCCTCAAAGAATTTGTTTTTTGAAAACTGTCTTTTTAGCATTTTTGTCAAGTGAGTATTGATAAAATTGATCTTAGTAGTTTTGTGAAAGTGGGTTTTTGATTAAATGCCTTTAAGAACTTGAAATTTTTACAATCCACTGGTTGTGTTTCCCTTGAGTTCCTGGTCATGGGTAAGGAATCGGGGTCCAAAAAAAATAAGAAAAAGAATAAGGAACCAAAAACCCAAGCTACGGTTTTAAGGAGCCGCACCGTTAATGAGGAAGATAATGAAGCTACGGGGGTATCAAGTGATGAAAGTGTACATGCTGTTGTGGGAGGAGAAAATATCCATGATGAACATAGCCAAAATAATGATCACATAGATGCTGAAAATGTCAATAACCATTCAGTCCAAGATGATGAGGATGCTCAAAGTTTTGAAGGCCGGAATACATTTAAAGCACAACCTGTGAACCAGATAAAATCCTCGCTGGTTGGTGATCACTCAATGGCCTCGATGAGTACAAATTCAGGAAAGAAAAAGGACGAAGTGGAATACTTTGATGGTGGTGGTGTTAGTGTTGGTGGTGGACGTGGGGATGGTGGTGGTGATGACGGATCAGATGGTGGTGGTGGTGGCGGCGCAACAGTGATGACGATGTGATGATGACAGCGGTGGTGGTGGCCGTGGTTGATGGCGGCTGGATAAGATGAGGGAGAGAGTTTGAGAGGAGATAAGCTTATTAAAATACATGAAAGGACAAATATACCCTTCAACTTACCGGTTTAGCAGGTTACAAGTTGCAAAAATACCCGATATTACCTAACATTGAACAAAGATTAAAGTTTCATTACCTAACTTAGTATTTTTGAGAGTAAATTACTTAACATTGAAAATTTTGAAAAGTTCGTTACCTAACAGTAGAATTAACCCACTGTTATACCATTTGGGTTAATTAACTAATAAAGTTAAACTCAGCGTAAATGAGACACTCTATTTCAATTGTTTTTCACTTACACTCTGTTCTCGAGTATAAAACGGAAAGAAGAGAGATGGAGAGGAAAAAAGGAGTGAAGTAAAGAGGAGAGGAATAAGAAATTATTTTTTTATTTTGTGTTCCCGAGTTGGAAAGAAAAGAGAAGGAAGTAACAAAAAAAGAGCTTTAAAATCAACATCACTCCATTTCATCCCAATTTGGGAAGTAAATTAGGAGAGTAATTTTGATGTAATTTACTATCCTTTACTTTACTCACCCCTCCTAAAAAATCTCAGGAACACAATTTTTTTTTATTACCATCCCAAACCTTTCCCTTTCACTCCAAAAAATAAACTCGAGAACAGAGTGTTAATAAAGAACCATGCTATCCATGTTACTATCATGACAGGCTATCCAACTTTTATAGCATAATTGCAAATTTCATGTTGTAACTTGCAATTTTCTCAAAATGATTTCATCAACAAACAAGGCATATAGCTAGTGTTGTCTGATATATTTTGATGATAAAATTACTTATATGAAAGTATTTTCTTATGTAAAAGCCAAAAGAAAAATGTTCTAGATAGTAAAATATATGGTAACAATCGTACAAATTATTCACCTCAGTATATAATGTCAATTTAGTATAAGCTAATTGGTTCGATATCCACATTATTTATCATTGAGTATGTGGGGACTTAAACCAATTCTTTATTCACAAAAAGTATCAAAAGACATACCAAGTTATGTGCCTTGACGTCTGTTCTAAATGTTAACAACCATATATAAAGAATCGATCATTTAACGAGATTACGGCACTTAAGGTGTATTAGTCACCGTATGTTACCAGCTTTGTCAAGAATCTTTCCTCCGTTCTTAATTGAGTTTTGGTGTACGTACAAGAGTTTGAATTAGTTCACAAAATTATAATCAAGATGAGTATCCATCTTTAATTAGTTTACGCTTCCACACAAACTCGTATCAAATAGGTTGTTTCGACTATACAAATTGGCATCAACGAGTTTTATTTACCATCTTTTAGTCTATGCCAATTGAAACCATTGATGAGTCACTCCTTAATACGGAGTATAAAGCTTTTAACACAAGATCAACAAAACCACCCATAGATCGGAACCCAATTACCAAGATACCCATGGATTGCTCAACATACGATGTTCAACTAGTCAAATAAAAATGCCCGTATCTGTTACAAATCAAGTTTCATTACTCGATAAGAATACATACAACCACACTCATAAAGGAAGCCCTTAGTTGGTCTAACAATGTCGATTATAACCACATCGATGATGCTTTGCTTCCTGATCATTTACCAGAAACGCGTTAATGTAGATTCATTCCAAAGAAGGTTAACATTCTATCTTGGAGAGCTTTACGTGATCGTCTTCCGAATCGATGGAATCTCAGTAGGAAAGGAATCGATATTCCCTCTCTATTATGCCCGGTTTGTTCTTCATTTCCTGAAACTAACTTTCATTTATTCTGGGATTGCTATGTGTTGGGTCACTGAAAGTACCCAAGCTTTCCTTAACTAGGATTTGAACATAAAATCACCTAAGTGTTGAATTCCCTTAAACATAATCAAGTCACTGAGTGAACAGTCATTCAGTGAGTCATCTTCAGGATGTTTAGAACAAGCCTAACGAAGAAAGGTTTTCCATTCAGTGAGGCGGACTCTCAGTGAATGGCATCTAAGCCAAAGAAGAAGATGATGGATTCAGTGAGCGATGACAAATAGCTCA
>LBNU01025469.1:0-34277 GCA_014162995.1 Artemisia annua
CTTTGGATGCAAAATCAGCTTTTGGACTATGGATTTAATTTCAAGAATACTCCTATCAACATTGATAATGAGAGTACTATCTGTATTGTGAAGAATCCAGTGTATCATCCAAAGACCAAGCACATTCAGATTAGACATCACTTCATTCGAGATTGTTATGAGCACAGGTTGATTAATGTGATCAAGATTCATACAGATGATAATGTAGCAGATCTACTAACTAAAGTCTTTGATGTTTCAAGATTTAAGCATTTGGTGGTAAGTATTGGTATGATTAATTTTTAGGCCTACTTTTGAGGGGAGGCATTAGCAGTTGTTTCTTATTTGAGGGGAGGCTACATTCATCATTCATTCAAAGAAACAGCACTTTAATTCATAAAAGTCACAGTACATTCATCTTGAAGACAAAGACATTACACCAAAAGAGTTACACATAAAAGCAAACCTACAACAATCCTACTACAACCTAGAAAACCTACTCCATAGGCTTTTTCCCTTTTCCCTTGTAGTTTTGCTTTGCCTTCTGATATATCTTTCTCTTCTCTTCAAAAGATGCTTGCATCTTTGGGCATGGAAGGAACAACACTTGCTTTGGAGGACGTTCTGGCTTTGATGGCTTCTCACTTGGGCCTTATTGAGCAGACCAATTCATGTTCTTCATTGCAGATTCCAAGGCATGAGTCAAAGCAATTGGCAGTTCTTTGGCTAGTTGTGTAGGAGGATCAGCAGTTGGTGCCTTTCTCTTGTTGTTTCTCTAGGAGGAACCTGTTGAAATAGGAGGAAAATAGCTACTCCATTCTGTTGAAGAATTAGAAATAGGGTCAGAGTAATACTTTATCTCAGTATCTGAATCGGTATCTGCTGAGGAGTACACAAATGGTGATTTGCTCATGGTGATGTTATGTGATGATAAGAAGTTTATTGAAGTTTTTGGGATGATTTTGTGATGAAGATGCATATGGATGAAGAGTCTTTTTATAGGCAGTTGAGTTCTGTATGGTGAAAGTACTGCTCAACGGCTATGTGAAAGTACTGCTATGCTGACGTGGAGGTACTGTTACTATACAACGGTCAATTATTTATGGTAACTGATATTTAAAAAATTGGAAAGAAATAAGGGATAAAAATAACAATATTGAGTATTTATTGGGATTTGATTTTATAAATCTTACCCATATTTACTTAACCCTACCACTCTTTTCTCTTTCATTATAACTTCCACTTCACCTTCGCCGTTTTTCACAAATTACTTTCACAAACCGTACAACAAATGGCTCGTTCAAAATGTAATCGTCACAATATGGTAGCCAATTTAGATAAGACTGAATTCAATGTTGCTTTTCATGATATCATTGATTTCCTTGCTGGGTCTCCAATCAATTATGCTATTTTGGTTAACCCTGATGTGATTGGACCCTGGATTCAAGAATTTTGGGCTACTGCCACTTCTGGATGGGAGGAATTGGATGTTTGGTTTATTACTGCTAAGGTAGCTGAGCACAATATTCGCATAACAGAGGCTCAAATTAGAGTAGACCTTCAATTTAATGATGAAGAAGGTACTGCTTGTTTTGCTAAACAGGTTATTTGGGATACACTTAGGGATCTTGGATATGAGGGGTCACTTCGAAAACTCACCTTTGACAAACCCTTATTCAGTCCTCATTGGAAGTACTTGATCCATGTACTTCTTCATTGTCTAAGCAACAAGAGTACTGCTTGGAATGAATTTCCCAAAACCATAGCATCTGCTTTGGTAGGATTGGCAACTAATCAGCCATTCAACTTCTCTTGGATGATTTTAAATGGAATGATTAATCACATAAAGAAGAATTCTCCATTCTTGATGTATCCTAGGTTCATACAGGTGTTTTTGAATAAGCAGCGTGAAGGTATTCCTAAGCCTCAAGAATTTTTACCAGTTGTTGTGCTTCCTGATAAGGTGTTTACCTTCATGGCCACAAAGAGTCCTCTCTTTTCTGGTCAAGATACACCTCTTACTGAGTATATGTTGGAGGTAGCACAAGCTGTTAGAGATGCTGTTCAAGAAGATTCAGAAGATGCTTCTGAACATGGAGATTCTGCTTCAACTCCATCTCAACAATCTGAGAAGTCACTTTCTAATGAAAAAGATGTTTCACAACATACTGCTTCTTCACCAGTTCAAGAAGTCTCTTAAAAGACTGCTTCTGCAGAAAAGACTGTTTCTCTGCAAGGTACTGCTCTAGATGACTCAGATCATGGTGTTAGTCAACCACCCACCCCCAATGATTATACTTCCACAGATGGAAATCAGACATCTGGAGGAGATGAGGGAGTGATGGCTGATGAGGATACACCTGATGAAGATGAAGTTATGGACAATTATGCTTTGACAAGAGAATTGAAGAGACTGAAAAGAGCTTATGATGATCAAGCTACTGCTTTGACAAATCTTCAAAAGAAGTACAAGAATTTGAAGAAATTGGTTAAGTCTCTCATTCAACATTCTTCAGAAGGTCTCCAGAAGTTTAAGTCAAAGAAGAGGAGGCTAAGAAAGCTATCTTCATTCACATTGGGGAGGAATAAGGAAGATGTGAATTTGAATGAAGATGCTGATAATGAAGATGTTGTTGATGATCAAAAGACTGTGGATGAAAAGACTGCTGATCAAAATACTCCACAGACACCACTTGAAGAACAAATTTCTCATCAAGATATTGTTGAAAGAAGAAGTGATGAGACTGAGCAAGTAAATCTTCAAGAAGCTGACACTCAAGTCAGAAGTGGTGATACAGAAGAATTGGACTTGGAAGGTACTGGTGTTGGTATTGTTAATCAAGATACTGCTCAAGGTACTGTGAGACAGTTTCACATTACACCAAGGACCTTGGACTTTGAAGAAGATGTGGGTCCATCCAATCCAGTTCAGGAAGAAGAAGAGATGATTAAGCCTACTAATAGTGATGATGAAACCATTGCTGAGATCATGCTCAATATGTCAAGACCTAGAGGTATTAGTATTCCTGGAGTTGAACAACCTCAAGATCTGCAACCTTCTCCTAAGCCTACTCAAGCAATTGATCCTAAAGATAAAGGAAAAGGAATCCTGGTGGAATCAGAGAAGAAGAAGAAAAAGAAATTATTCACTATGGAGCAGATAATGGCTTATCAAGAAGCTCAAAGTGAAGCAGCTGTTAAGAAGCTTCAAGTAGAACTTGATGCTGAGTATGAAAAAGAAAGACAATAAGCTGCTGTTCAACCAAAGAAATCAATGAAAAAGGCTCAAGAATGAAATTTTTATATGAGCTACTTGAAAGGAAGAGGATACAAGGGTCTGAACAAGTTAAACCACTCACAAATGAAGGAACTATATGATGCTGTCAGAGCTGAATATCAAAGACAAGTAGATGGCATTGTTGGTTATGATACTGAAGAAGGAAGGAAGCTAATGGAAGAAAGTAACAAAAGAAAGAGAATAACAACTAGGTCGCAGTCATCAAAGAAGTCTAAGCCTACTATAGAGTTAAGGACCAATACTGTTGATGAACTGAGAAATTACTTAAGAGTTGTTGATTTTGAGCTTCCTAAGTCAAAAGAAGTTACTACTACAAAGTCAAAGATATCTGATTTAGAGGTTATTGAATCAAAAAAAGATGGTGATTATTTTGTTTTCCATAGAGAAGATGAAAGTTTTTGAGCATTCAATCTGCTGGTTGATGTATTGCACCTGATAAACAGGGAAGATTTGTTTGATCTACATCAACAAATTCAAGCTCATTTTGAAGATATTCCACTCAATGGAATTGGTGTAGTATTGCTGGGAGATTTGACTACTATGTGGGAAACAGAAGAAACTAGCACAGATGATATTTGGAAGAATCAAGAAGTATGGGAGATTCTAAGCTGGAGATTCTTTGCAAGTGCTGGTGTTCATGCCTTAGAGCTGGAAGATGGTACAATGATCTACATGCTGGCAGAAAGGAGATATCCTCTTACAAGAGATTTGATGCTGAGGATGCTGGATCATGGTAAGGAAGTTGAAAAAGAAGATGAAATAGCTCTAATGGTGATTAATTTGTTCATCAATTGGACAATTTTGAAGGATGATGATTGAAAAATACTGGTATGATTGAAAAATCTTTTGAATAAACAAGTACTTTATTCAAAGTACTGCTGATCAAACAGTACTTTCCCAAAGTACTGCTTGCAGCTTAAAACCAGTTAATTTCTTTTGAAATAACAATTTTTGTCATGTGCAAAATAATTTTTGAAGCACAAATAATTACAGCAACAAATTGTTTTTGAGTAAAACATGGTGTTAGTACTTGTACTACACAACAAATGGTATTCAACTCACCATGTTTAACAGACAAGAAAGAGTTTGATTCATCATGAGGGTACGGCTCTGATGTGATAATCAAATCCGTTTTTAGTTGACAATTTACTAAAAATTGTATGGTTTCAACTCACCATATCTGAAATAAGTGAAGAGTTGACTAGCCCACAAGTAAATGGCTTGTGGTAAAGGCTGTGGAAAATCCATTTATATGGTAATTAGTTCACCATGGTTGTGATCAAAGAACTAACTAGTCCATAAGCAAACGGCTTTTGGTAAAGACTACTCAAATCCGTTGATAGCTGATGATTTGCTAAAAATCATATGGTTATCACTGTACCATGGTTTACTTAACCTAAACATTGGCTAGTCCAGAGTTAATGGCTTTGCTAAAGAGACATCAAAATCCATTAATTTTCAATGATTCACCTCTCACAGGAGTTTACACACCTGGAAGTGATGAGAATAGTATGAAACTGAATATGATTTGATGTACCTTATGTTGCTTAGTAGCTGAGAAGGGATTAAGATGCTGTAAAGACAAAAAGATTGTTGCTGATAAAGATTGCAGATACTTTATGCTGATGATAACAAAATAACGAGTATGACTTTCAAAGAAGACAACCTTTCCTTGAAGACAAAGCTTACACATGGAAACTTGAACTCAAACAAGTAGAATTCAAGTTAGGAGAGGATTGTTGGGGTATAAAAGATCAAAGTACTGCTGAAGACCAAAGTGCCGCTAAAGTGTTTAAAGTCAAAGTACTGCTTGTGATCAAAGTACTGCTCGTTGATAAAGTCAAAGTACTACTTGAAGATAAAGACTGAAGATTAGATTAGGAATATTATGTATAATCTAGAATATTCTAAAGTTAGAGTTTGTATACTTGTCGTTCAAGTATTGTAAACCGACTAGGGTATTCCTTGTGCCTATAAAAGGATCCCTAGGTCATTATTAGAGATACAAATACTTTTAGAGAAAAGCTAAAGTTTGATATTAGCTATATTAGGGTTGTTTGTGAATCTGTACAATTAGCAGGTTCAAAGTTTGGTTAATATAAAGTGTTGAAGTTGTTATAATTCTTCTTAGCTTTGTTAAGTAATTCCGCATACTTAATAGAGTCATTCAGTGTTTCATCATTAGTAGTTTAGGATTTATCCAAGACTGCTAAACTTTAGACAAGCTATAATAAAGTAGTTTGGTCAGAGTATAACGATCCAACAAAATTCGACTAAAATTTCCCCCCCACACTTTGAATTTAATATTGCCCTCAATATTCAAAGTACCGTCACTTAGCCGAAACTTTGAACGGAAAAAGGTAGTACTACTAGCCAAGTGTGGAAACAAAATCTTGTTTCACAAAAGGTTTTAAAAACGATATCCCTGGATAGACTTTAGTAACAAGATCGGATATTGGGCGGCTGGATTGCAAACAGGCGCATCAATCATCACGATCAAAGGGAAATTTGAAAATAAGAGCAAACAACACACAAGAAGCAAAGCATAGCAGGGGAAATTCCTCCACACTTAGTTTTTGAAAATAGAAAGAAGACAGAAACATGAGTGAAAACCCATGGCATGCTACTGTTTTTGTTAACCGAGTCGCTAGCTTGACTCCACCCCGAATTCATTGCTTCTTGGGGAAGCAAGTGGAAGAGAAAATCTCCATCGAACTTTCATTCAAGATGTTTGGAAAAACATTGAATTTAATGAAAGTTCCACACCGATGAGATACATCCGGCTCAAAAGAATGATAAATGGATATGCCGGGGTCAAAAATTGTGTCTTCACTTCCGAATGATAGAAGTAAAGGACAAGTCACTGTATAGGTGAAGAAAAGAAAGAAAATCATGATGACAAGATCTTCATCTTTAAGATCAGGTTCAGTTTCCTGATTTTGGATTTCATAGGTTAAGCTCTTTGGATTGGACAACATTTTGGGTGGGAGGGTGGGAAAATTTGTCATCAAAATACCAATTCTCATGATTGAGAACTTTTCCCCGACACTATGGTTTTTCTTGTTATCCAAGTAATCATACTCCAGAGGAGTCATGATATGAGTGAGTTCACCGGAGAACTCCTCGTGAAGAGAATCAATCATATGATGTAAATCAGTGAACTTTTGTTCCGTTGTAGACTCATCACCATCCTCGTTCTGAACATCAAAGATTGGATTATCAGAAATCAAAGTGAATTCAGATTCGAATTCAAACAGAGGAATAGTGAAAGTTGTTTTAAAAGTTTCGGAAACAAGATGATTAACATTTTTCATTGGACTGTTGGGATAAGAATTGAGTGACGGATCATGATATAAGAGATTTTCAATTTCTCCTAGATCGGTTTCAAAGTCAAAGAGATCATCGTCACTTCCCGTTGGAAGTGGATTGATGTGAGTGAGTTCATCGGCGAACTCCTCAATAAAAGGATCAACATCCGAATGAGGAAGTGATGCCTCCACATACTCGATGTCTCCATAAGATGTACAACCATCGCTGAGATCGGAGAAAGTCTCAAATTGATCTTTTGGACACTCAAGAGGGGAAGGTAAATCACACATTTGATCAAAAGTTCCCTGTGACTCTCCTGGGATTGGGACAAGGCTCTCAACACTAGACTTTATGAAGTCGTCCGATTCCTTTTCAGGAATAGTGCTAAGATGCTCATCCCCCATGTTCGGAGAGTGAGGGTGAACTTCGGGTGTGATAACAATAGACTGAGGGAGTTGAGAAGGACTAGCAGTTATGGGTTTTTCTAGTTCCATTTGTTCTTTTGCTAGTGATCCCGTCATATTCTTTTCTCCCTGTGTTTCCATCAGTGTAGTTTCAACTGATGAACTTGAAGAACCCTTATAAAATTGAAGAATGTCAAGGGTATCTTCATCATCACTGTCATCACAAATGAAACGGAATTGAGAACCAGATCTGGCTGCTTTTTCTTTTTCAATTGATTCTTTAATAGAGTTTTCAAGGGCAATTTGGGCATCTAGTTTAGCAGCCTGCTCTTCAGCCAATAATTCTGCCATAGTTTTCACATGATGATTTTTTCGGACATGTTCTTCCTTCAATTCTTTTACTAAATCCAGAAGATCAAGGAGAAGATTTTGAGGAATTGGCTGAGGCTGAGGTGGTTCCTGGTTCATTTGGTAATGTGGAGGTTGTTCATGAGAAGGATAGTCATAATTGTCATAAGGAACATACGCATCGACAGATGCGTTCCTAGTAGGACAATCAGAACTGAAATGTGAACCTCCATAGTAGTCATAGCGACTAAACTGATGTGACTGTGATGGATTGTGGTCAAAACCAAATTCATGATTGTTACAAGGAACCTGTTCATAGACAAACTGATTCCTAGTTTGACAATCAGAGCTGAAGTGTGGACCTCCATAGTACTCACAAGAAAAGTTTGGTGTATTTTGAAACGATGCATCATTGAGATTTGGATAATATGGTTCTTGCTCGTATGAATGTGATGGGTAGTTGGAAAAATTTGAAAAGTCGTTGAATGAGTTCGGATTAGGATCATAAGCAAATGAATTCCTCGAACCACAGAACAAACAACTTCCGTCTCGAATATCATTACCACATCGTTCACACGTACACCAACGACATGGTAAACCGAAAAGTGGCTCGCCACAACCGACGCAAGGAATAAGCGATTGCATTAGAGAAGGAATCGGACCATTCAAAGAATCAGCACAATAATCCGAATGATTATCAAGTCTCGAAGAACATTTTGAAAAATCCGGAGGTGGGACAAGTGGTGTGCTCTTAGAGCTAGCAATTTCCACCACTTCCGTTATGACCCCCGGTTCTTGTTCTTGATAAACGTGAAGATTGGGCAAGTCGTTCTTTTTAGTCATCGCTTTAAGCTCAGTACGTTTGCTTGATAAACTTCGAACCGTAAATCGTGAAAGGTCTTGATTAATTCTTGACGGTTTGTCATTAATAGCACGTATCTCGGGCTGTGAAGGGTAGTTGGAAGAACTTTGAGAATCATTGAGAGACTTTTTAGTGGATAATTCGCACCAATAGCAATTTTCGTCTCGACAATAATTTCCACACTTCTCACAAGTACACCGGAAACAACGATAGCCGTTCTCGATCGGGTTTTTGCAATGAAAACATGTGTACCCGAGAGACGCCATAAGAATTATACATGAGAGAAGTATAAGAAGGTAGAATCAAACGGATGGAGGGTAAAGAAGAATATTTTTGGGTTTTTCAAAAAACACATCAATAAAAACGAGACCAACAAAAAGACAAGGGAACTTAAACCAATAATCAAGAACGTAAGGTTAACCTTTAAGGACAAACACACAAAGGAGCGGGAGAGAAGAATGGATCTTTCACTAGGGCGAAGTTCGTCGGATCGCCCTATACCGTTTCGACTCCTCTTAAAGTTTGCTTATCGNGAATATTTTTGGGTTTTTCAAAAAACACATCAATAAAAACGAGACCAACAAAAAGACAAGGGAACTTAAACCAATAATCAAGAACGTAAGGTTAACCTTTAAGGACAAACACACAAAGGAGCGGGAGAGAAGAATGGATCTTTCACTAGGGCGAAGTTCGTCGGATCGCCCTATACCGTTTCGACTCCTCTTAAAGTTTGCTTATCGTTTAAAAGTTTTCTAAAACTTAAGTGATACAAAGGCAAGTTTTGATCTTTGGTTTGGGAACTTATTAATGTTCACACCCCCAGTTGGGAAGTGTTCTGCCTTGGTTTTCGGCGGTTGTTTTTATTGTTGTATTTATTAAACAAAGAAAATGGGAAAATCTTTTTGTGTTTTTAATCTTTTATAGATATAATACATATACTAGAAACAAAAGAAAAATATTTTTGATTTTTTATAAGTTTTTGAAAGCGATAACTTCTTGCGAAGGTTCTACAAGACTAATCGTTAAAACCTTTTACGAGACTTTCGGCACACAGCCTCCCCGGCAGCGGCGCCATTTGATTCGTTGTGTTTTGGTGTGCAAAAACAATTTATCAAAATATCAACAAACGTGAGGTCAATGTTATCGTGAGACAACANAAACCAAATTCATGATTGTTACAAGGAACCTGTTCATAGACAAACTGATTCCTAGTTTGACAATCAGAGCTGAAGTGTGGACCTCCATAGTACTCACAAGAAAAGTTTGGTGTATTTTGAAACGATGCATCATTGAGATTTGGATAATATGGTTCTTGCTCGTATGAATGTGATGGGTAGTTGGAAAAATTTGAAAATTCGTTGAATGAGTTCGGATTAGGATCATAAGCAAATGAATTCCTCGAACCACAGAACAAACAACTTCCGTCTCGAATATCATTACCACATCGTTCACACGTACACCAACGACATGGTAAACCGAAAAGTGGCTCACCACAACCGACGCAAGGAATAAGCGATTGCTTTAGAGAAGGAATCGGACCATTCAAAGAATCAATAAAATAATCCGAATGATTATCAAGTCTCGAAGAACATTTTGAAAAATCCGGAGGTGGGACAAGTGGTGTGCTCTTAGAGCTAGCAATTTACACCATTTCTGTTATGACCCCCGGTTCTTTTTTTGGGTAAAGGGGAGTAATTATGACCCCCGGTTCTTGTTCTTGATAAACGTGAAGATTAGGCAATTCGTTCTTTTTAGTCACCACTTTAAGCTCAATACTTTTGCTTGATAAACTTCGAACCGTAAATCGTGAAAGGTGTGGATTAATTCTTGACGGTTTGTCATTAATAGCACGTATCTCGAGCTGTAAAGGGTAGTTGGAAGAACTTTGAGAATCATTGAGAGACTTTTTGGTGGATAATTCGCACCAATAACAATTTTTGTCTCGACGATAATTTCCACACTTCTCACAAGTACACCGGAAACAACGATAGCCGTTCTCGATCGGGTTTTTGCAATGAAAAAATGTGTACCCGAGAGACACCATAAGAATTAAACATCAGAGAAGCATAACAAGTTAGAATCAAAAGGTAGGAGGGTAAAGGTGAATATTTTTGGAGTTTTTGAAAAACATAAAACGACAGAGAACTTAAACCAATAATCACAATGTGAATGGCTTCTTTGAAAAAGGTACACCAATTCACAAGGATACAAAGACAAGTTTTTATCTTTGGTTTAGGAACTTATTATGGTCACACCCCCAGTTGGTAAGTGTTCTGCCTTGGTTTTCGACGGTAAGATTTTATTGTTGTAATTATTAAACAAAGAAAACGGGAAAATCTTTTTGTGTTTTTAATCTTTTATAGATATAATACATATATAGAAACAAAAGAAAAATATTTTTGGTTTTTTATAAGTTTTTTGAAAGCAATAACTTCTTGCGAAGGTTCTACAAGACTAATCGTTAAAACCTTTTACGAGACTTTCGGCACACAGCCTCCCCGGCAGCGGCGCCATTTAATTCATTGTCGTTTTGGTGTGCAAAACAATTTATCAAAATATCAACAAACGTGAGGTCAATGTTATCGTGAGGACAACAAGACGTGGAGAAATACAAGTAAACCCTTCGTGAAAAGGATTACCTCGTAAACTCGTGCAATGTGATATTTTTAAGACCGAGAAAGTGATTTCCCGGGTCATACCCCAACGAGGTGAGAATGGAAAGATATCGCGAAAGGTTCGAGATTAAAATCTTGTATGTTTGGTTGTGAAAGATTGTTTGGTTTTGTTTGTACGTTAAATTAACGGAAATGGAAAATTAACGAATGAGAGTGAAAATAAAATAACCTACGGGGAAACAAAAGGCAAATGGCAAACTAGGGGAATCCTAAAATACTACGGGAATCAAAATTAGGTATCGGGAATCCTAAAACACAAGTAAACAAATAAACGTGACGTTTATTTAAGATAAACGTCAACGTACAAATAAAATCGTGAAATTTTAGCTACGCAAATCCTACGGGCCTACAAATAATTATTTTACGCACTAAATGACAAAAGTAAATTTTAGAAAAAAGAAAATTGAAAATTTAATAGAAATTCTATTTAATATAATTTAAAAACTATTTAACACTAATTAATTAAAAATAAATACTAAAACTATTCTAAAAATTCTAAAACTTTTTAGGAAAATACTACAAGTTTATATTAACCTAAGAAAAATGTAAAAAGTCGGAACACAATGTGAAAGTTAACAGCAATAAGCAAAAGAAAAGCTGTTAAATTGAATTAAGCATTAAACAACAAATGGGTAAGTAATAAATTGTGCAAGAACTAACTGAGAAGTCCCTAGGGCGCTGATTTTGATCGTTTTTCAAGCGGTGAAGCTTTTAAACTCGAGTCGTAGTCCCAACAAGGGTTGACCTGATCTCGTCACTCAAGATCGTGAGATATGTGAGATGAATAAGGTTTAAAAGATGATTTGGTTTTGATTATGCTACAACAACAATTAAAATGCAATTAAAGTAAAGGAAAGCGATAAAGCGACACAAAATAAGTAAGCAAGTAAAGAAACATGTAATAAAGTGACTTAAAGAAAACAAGTATTAAAGTGCGATAAGTAATGAAAGCGGTAAATGAATTTTAAAAACAATATGTTTGCCAAGCGACTCGAATAAGTTCACTAAATATGAGCTAAAGGTTTGTGACGAATTATTTTCCTTTCTCGAGATTAGTTGTCAATTTAATCTTTTGAAGAGATAATAACTCTAGACGAGTGATTTAATCGTTCTCAGGCTTTTGTTCTTCGAATAATTAAATCTCAAGTCTAAATAATCTTAACGATTATTAATCACATACCCTTGATACTCGCACTTAGCTCACAAACTCGAATCACTAAGCAAACACGAATTAAACTACTCACAACTCATTTTAAAATGAAATAAAGCGACAAAGGAAATGAAATGTGAACTTAGAAAATAAAATGTTTTTGGAATTTTAGATTTAATAAACGTAAATAAAAGTTTACTAAGCGAGAAAAGAAATATTAAAGACTTGAAAACATTAAGAGCTAATAAAGTTTTAATCTAGTAATGAAAAGACAAAGAACTTAAGTAATAAAACATTACTAAAAAGATTTTAAGAAAATTCGACAGAGTAACGTTTAGATCTAATAAAAATAAAACCTCACTCGATTAAACGATGAGGAAAAGAAAAGCCTAACTCGGCGTAAAATAAAAAGATGAAACTCGAAAGAACTTAGAAAAATACCATACTTGCAAAACAAATGCACCATACTCGCTAGAAAGTATTAATCCATACTCGCTATGAATTGTTATTCATACTCGCAAGAATATTGAGACCATACTCGCTATAACCCAAAAAGTTCCCATACTCGCAATCCATACAAAAGTTCCCATACTCGCATAAATGTTTCCTTACTCGCAATAGAAGAAACACCTCATACTCGCTAATATGAAGACCTCATACTCGCTAAAGGTAAGAACTCATACTCGCTAACTAAAGAAAACCTCCATACTCGCAACTATTGAATCCATACTCGCTAGAAAACTTACATACTCGCTAAAAATTATTTTTCATACTCGCAAGGAATTTCTTCATACTCGCTAAATAACTAAAAAAACTCATACTCGCAATTTCTAAGTGCCAAACTCGCAAAACCCTAAACTCTAACTCGCTAAATTATAGAAAAAACGATTTGAACTTGAATTTTAACGTGACAAAAGATTGAAAACTAAATAAAACCAATAAGACTTTATGTAAATCAAGTGTAAAAAGCTAAATAAGCTTGTGAAAAGCCAAATAAGCCATGACAAAAGTTACAAGCCCTAACCCATGAGCTTTTATATTCGAATCAAATTTTACATGCAAAGGTGACAAGAAAACTTATAAAAGCTTAAAGGAAAGATTAAGATAACGTAAATAAAGATTAGCAAAGACTCAAAACTTGTAAAGATTAAACAAGAAATCTAGAGAGAGAGTAGAGAGAGAAAGCAAAATAAAAGCTTAACAAAACTTCATTAACAAAAATAAAATCTACACTACTCCTAAATCTAACCTAAAGACTAACCAACCTTCACAATGAGGTTTAAGCTTCTATTTATAGGTCAAGAGCTTGCACATGTTTGACAATGTTGCACATTTAGCCCTTGAACCTTTACAATTCATGATATTGCACTAAAACTATGTTACAAACTACTAAACGTTCTTAAACATTAAACGTAACACTAATGTAATCTTGAGGACTCGAGTTGACGTTTCTTCCAAAGGTCTTCAAAAGATTTAAAAGCGACATCTTGCTCAAATGTGGAGGACTTTTCTTGAAATTCTCTTTTGAGCTTCAGTTAAGTGTCTCATGAATTTTTCTTCGAGCCTTTAAGGAATACATTTGTCTTGGGCTTTTCTTAAGTAGATATCATCATTGACTCGGCTTTAAGACTCTCTTTCACATCTCGTGCTCGTTTTCGGCTTTTTGGTTGACTTTTATGTCGTTTATGCAATATCCTTTCCTGCACGATCACAAACACAAAAACACGATATCTTTGGCGTTTAACGTTAGTTTTTGGTCTTTTTATCACTTAATCTAAGGTCAAAAGTATATGTAAAATATGACATACCAGGCGCAGTGGTTAAGTGTGTATGGTGTGAGGCTTGGAATGCAAGAGGTCCAGGGTTCGAATCCCACCTCTTGCACTTTTTTTGCAAATTACTTTTTTTTTTCTTTTTATTTTGCAAAACACTTAAACACAAAGTATGAACAACTTTTGAAAACAGATTTTCACTGAGAACTTAAGATCAAACTTTTACAAATCCTTAAATCAAAACAGATTCAAGGATTCATAAAAATTTTGTTCATGCTTTTGAAATTTACATAAACAAAACAACAACAAGAAAGAACAAAAACAACAATAGAATCAGAAACAACAACAAGAATTTAAACAACTAACAAGAACAACAAGAACAGCAACCAAGAACAATACAGTAGCAGCAACAACAATAAGCAGTTAAGCACATAAGCTTTCAAAAGCTTTAGCAAACTAATTAACAACAATATTATCAACTAGAAACAACAATGAGAACAAGAACAATAACAATAATCAAGAACAACAACCAGATCCAACAAACTCAGTACACACTGAGTTACTCAGCATGCAGTCTCAAAGTGGCCAAAAGAAAGGCTCAAAATAAGCAGTAAATAAGCTCAAACCTAAAATATTAAGGGGGCAAAAGTGAGACTACATGGCTGAGAACCTATAAACCTAAAAAGCCCCATCAAAAAGTGACCAATTGAACCTTAATTAAGCCAAGATTCAGCAAGAAAAAGCCATTTGTGACTGAAACCAACTCAGAACATGCTGACTTTTTGTTTACTCCTAAACTTTGACTAATTTGGATTTTGGTGGATCACTACTGCTACTAGATGCACAGTAAACATGTTTGAGCATAAAAACCATAATCATAAACATCAATTGCAACAAATCAATGAGTATGCAAGAACAACTTTCACATTTACTAAACTTAAATGAAGTAACTAGCAACTTTGACTTTTTCTAAATAAAGTACCACTTTTATGCTTCAAATAACTTAAGAAAGCCTACAGGATAATACTTGTGCAAAGAACTCAACAAGATAACAACAAGAACATCCAGTGATCAGCATATCCAAACACCCCTTCAACTTAATGCTAAAACTACAACCTTGAAATTTAAACTATACCTAACTGCTATTAAACCTTAAACAAATTAAGTAGATACTAATAAAGCCATATGATCACAAATTACACACAAGAAACAACATGAACAAGGACAAGCAGTCTACACTAGTTTAAGGCAGTGAACTTTAAATTACTTGAAATATGAATAAGCAAATTAGGAAACTACCACAACTAATCAAGTAAGCTATCAATTCAATATAATAAATAAGAACAAACATTAAACAGACAAGCTCATAAGGTCTACACTACTGAATTCTAATATGCAGTTGAAAGCTAAAAGTAAGAAGTTAAGAACTCACAAATTCCAATCCCTAATTGAAATAGGGAGCATTCACAACCCAAAGCCTATCTTAGATAGGCTCATAACCAATTCTGGAACACAAATCACCACTGAATTACCCATTTATCTTCACACACCACCACAGTTGACTTTCGTTGACCAAGAGTTTTTTAACCAAATTCAACTACAAGTGGAGTTGTACACTTAATTTAAGTTATTAAGAAACTTATATGAGCTTAGGAAATAGATTGAAATAATTATAAACTCAAACAACACTTTTTGCAAAATACTTAGAATGAAACTTAAACTAAAATTTAAATAATTATTGAAATGGAAACTGAAAACTTATATTAAACTTGAGAAAGACATTACAATTTAAACTGAAACTAAATTAAAACCTACATGGCCTTCAAGGCTTACAATTGACTTCTATTTATACTAAAAATTGAAAATATGAGCTTCTCTCTTTTTGTGCTTTTTCTCTGAGAGCAAATGGTCCAAAAACCTTCCTTGTGCTTTTGTAAACACATCCCAATCGTCCAATTAAAGTGAACATCACTATAGCCCTTGATTCAATTTTTGGCGGGAGAACTTGTTGAGGGGATTTAGGATTGCCAGCTTGGCTTTAAGGGTTAGGTAGGGTTATGTGAGGTTTAGTGGGATGGGGAATGGTGTACTGGAGTGCTTTTGAGGTGGGTGGTGGTGTGTTGCAGGTTAAAGGTGGGTGATGGTGGTTTAAACGATGGGTAAAGGGAGGGAAGAGGAGATAGGGGTGACTGGTTTGACTTTTGAGTTATAAAACGTGGGGATGGTTTTATTATTTGGGATTGGGCTGGGAGCAGTATGGGTTTAGTGGGTTGTGTTGGGTTTAGGATTAAGTAAGGTTGTGGTGGTCTTGGTTTAGGCTTAGTTAAGTTTATTGTTTTAAGTAAACAAAAGCCCAAGGATGAAACTTTTAGTTTCTGAATTCTTGAAGGACTAATCCTGCCAACTTTCCAAACTTTACCCAAGGACCAATTATGCCAAGTATTTATTTCCCAAGGTCCATTAGATCAATTTTCTTCAAAGAATATTTCCCGGGGATCATTTTTGTCAATTCTGAAATTTGAGGGACTAAATCTGCCAATCTTTGAAACTTGCAATCCAAGGACCAAAAATGACATTTGATGATTCATGGTGGACTTTTGTTGATTTATCTTCATAAAAACTATCCAGGGACCATTTTTGCCAATTCTTGATAGTTCCGGGACTGAATTTGACAATTCTTCATATTTTGCTCGTTTTTCGTCTGTTTTCAATCCTTTGTACCTGAAACATGCAAAAACACACTCCAAGGATATTTGTGATAATATTTGACCATTTTCAAGTGTTTTTGATTGTTTTGACTCGGAAAATGGACGAAAAGATATGTGGAAAAAGGCGTATATCGATATATATATATATATGTATTTGGTTTTGATTGTTTTTCGAGGGTCCTGTTTGGTTGTTTGTGTCTCGGAAGCCGAGAACCACCACCACCAAGGCACGGGTGGTGGTGGGTGATGATGGTATATTAATGTTGTCGTTGTTTTGGGATTGTTTGGATTGGATTAGGTAGTGTTTGGATTTGTTGGGATTGATTTGGTTGCGTTTGGATTAAGCCGAGGGTTCGGTTTGGACTCGGATTGATTTTGATATTGGGTTGACACTATTTTGTTGTAGTGTAGTTTTTTTACTCGGGTTTTGGTTAACATAGTCTCGGGACATTGTTATTAGTTTAGAAAAGTTAATAATAATAAACGTGAATAATAAAACTATGAAACCTAAAATACATTTGACATAGTTAAGTGGATTTGGATATCGGACTTGGATCCGTATTATTATTATTGTGATGTTATATTGTGATGGACAAGATTTAGATATACTGGATTTACAGTATTGGTTATTTGGACCTTATAGACCCTTTGGTACTAAAACTACGAAATGGTCGATAATCTAAACAACTAATATTTACGGGAATAATGTGTCCAAATAGATATTATATGTTGTAACTTGACGTAATAAGTATTTAACTAAAGAGTCGTTGACTCGGGAAATGTTGTATAAACGGGCAGGTCATGCCGAAATTTCGTATAATTCTAAACTATTTTACCAAATACTATTTATTTCAACACTCTTTTATTACAACGTTATTTTGGGAAAATGGGTAAAACCGAGACTTGTTATTAGCTTATTTTTATTTATTTGAGTGTGTCTTCATTTTTATTTCTTTTCTTTCCATTTCTTTTCGACGACTTTCTTTGAGGTATTCATTCGTCTTTCTTGCGTATTGTGTCGTTTCGCCGACTTATTCTTTTTCTATCTTTCTTGTCTTCCACGCGAGACTTTTCAAAGATCTATTTCTTTCAAATGCCATTGTTACTGAGACTTTTATTTAAGCATTGTTTATTTAAACATTCGAGTAGTATTTCTGAGTTATGCCATTATTGATTGATTGATTAGGTTGTGCTGAGGATTGTTTGCTGTGACTAATTGCTTGCTTGGTTGATATATCTCGTTTCCTGCTATTATTAAGGTGTGATTCATAGCCCCTCTTTTTATCTTTTAAATGTTATAAACCCATGGGGTGAGATACATGCTTTAAATGTTTTCTGAGCACAAGTATTTTTGGTATGCTTTTCCTAATTGGTATGCTTTCCTGACGATGTGCTAAGTAGCTTTACCTTGCCATTGCAAGACCCTCCGATCATGAAACATTAATCACTTGCGAGTGAGCGCGAATATAGGGATATAGCTCTATAGGAATTGACCCTCCCACTCCTTTCGCTGGATAGACAAATTGTGGTGTACTATATTCGATTTTGCCGGGTAATTGGCAAGTACTCGGCCTTGGGGGCACTATTATATTATGAAATTCCGCGGTTATATTGATACTATGATTTGTTGGTTAACGTTTTGTGTGTCATGAGCTTAGCATCATCAACAATGTTATATGCACAGGGATGCCTCTATACATTGGTTGATACCTTGATTACCCGATATTTGCATATGTTGCTCATATCTTATGAATAAAACCTTGTGCTCAACCTTATTATTTAAACCTATGCATTCCACTCAACCTTTGTGTTGACTTTTAAGCATGTGTTTTAGGTAATAATGATATTAATATTTAGCTTTGGAGTATGATGTTTTGGGCTTGGTGGAGTGGCTAAGGCTGAAGAGGCATTTCTGTCAAGGCAGCTTTACTATCTTTCTATCTTTATTTGCATGTCATTCATAAAACCTTTTTGTGTCTTTTGTTATTTCCACTGCTAAACCTTGTTTATTTTCCGCTGCAAACTCTATTTACTTTTTCCGCTGCTACTTTGACTTAAGAGTCCTTGTACTCTAAATGGTTTGTAATTCGAATGATATGTTTTGCAACATTTATAAACGTCCCGTGTTGTGGCCGTTAGCTATAAATGTGTCTGGTTTCTATTTGTGTAATACCTCCAGCATAATAGCTGCCGTATTTGAGTTGGGGGTGTTATAGTAAATAACTAAATATCCAATACCAAAGATGGTTTAGACAGAAAACAGTGGAGATTATCACCCCTTAGTCACTGACTTACGTGCAACATCATGTAAGACGGCTGGGTACTGGTTGTCTGGCGGCGTATGCAAAGATTCCAATACCCCTTAACAGCAGAAATAAAAATAAATATATGATCAACTGAAAGTAGGGTATTGAAAAACGGTAACATTGAACAGCATGAGTGGAATTGTCATCCTTTTTGTGCAATACTAGTGGCCAGGACCAATCGCCTTCCTGGAATGTCAATCATTGGTGCAGAGTCAAAATATTCACTAAATTTATGAGCATCCATTGTCGCACTTGACATAAGCACTTTGAGGTCAGGACGAACATTGCAATATTCTTAACCAAACTTAACAGAATATCGGTTGATAAACTCCGTTCATGCACCTCATCCACCATGACCACGTATAACTTGCGAGATCTGGTTCACTGAGTATCTCCCTAAGTAACATACCATCGGTCATGTATTTTTAACCGTCTTTTCACAAGTACAATCTTCAGACTTGATCGAATACCCAACCCGTTGACCTAACTTCCCACCCATCAAGTATCTGATTATCCTCAAAAGCATTAAGCAAACACTCCTTTTCCGGATATCTCATAAGCCGATTTCACAACAGATTTTAACCGTTTCTTCTGATTTTCTTCCTCATCACCATCTACACCACCCTTAATATCTCCCCGCACAACCTCACTCTGATCGCCAAACACATAATCATAAGCTTTTGTTTCTTCAGATTGATTTTTATTCTTCGACCCAAATTTTAAAGTTTCTTTTTTAATCTAATGATCCTCCCATGCAAACGGGTTCACCTTTCCATTTTTTTCAGAATCATTATACCAGGCCCACAACGTTTTGCTTATGTAAACTGGATCCATGAGTGTTCAGAAAAAGTGTATAGCTATTTCTATCTTTATGGCCAAAAATCAATCCTACTAAAATGCACCCGGTTAAGAAGATAATGGGTTGAAGAGGTCATATACGAAAAATCTTTGTCTGTTTTTTGTTTAAAAACGTTGGCAGTTAATATATTGATTTCTATAAAATCAACTTAGTTGTTTCGCATCCTCCTTGAAGTGTTAAAGAACTTCCTGCTATTTAGTTCTTTAAGAGCAACAGAAAAGAGGTATATACATGTGCGATGTATGGTTTTCATGTTTTATTTGCTGTTAATCATGTTACATACATTTGCTAACCAATATCTTATAACCAAATATCTACATGCCAACCGAACGGAACCAATGTATTTCAAAGATCATACAAAGGAAGTAATGGAAGAACAGACATACCATAACCACTACAAATCTATTGGTGGTCGGCTCGAGTACAATGTGAGGTTCTGTTAGAAAGATGGTGATGCGTGAGATTGCACCCTTGCAAAAAGGTTTTACTTCTCAAGGGATCTTGAGAAGCTTGCAATCCCCACCAGGCAGTGTACCTGACCGATGTAGTATAGTGTAGTGGCAAGTACCGGGGGATTGATCGTTCTCTAGGGGAATAGTGTCGTTAGGATTGAAAAACTACTCTAATAGGTCTAAGGGTGAAGGAAGATTCTCTTTGTATTTTCTTATTTTTAGGAAAGCAAGTAAAAATCTCGGGTTTGAAGGAGTGGGCGGAATTAGTTGCTAGTCAACTAACACAAATAACTACAATTGCAAATAAAGTAAAATAAACTGAAAGTAAATGTTTTGAAAAATATATGGAGAGAAGTGTGTTTACTTAGATTTGCTTACTCCCTAACTATCTTTTACCGATTGATTAGTGTGTATTAATTGCGTGGATGACGGATTGTATTCCTTAATAACGGTCGTAGGGGTGTGTATGGACTTCCCCAACTCTGTAAGTTCCTACTTCACTCCTATGTCGAGCCGGCTAAGAAGCTCCTAACATGGGATCAATAGAATTCGCTCATGCATTAAATACAATCAAATAACCTTAGTACACCTTGGTTCACGTTTCTTAAGACGTTCAAGCATGTTACCAATTGAAAGTCTGCCAGTTTTCTTAAGCCTAACATCGATAAACATTCATCTAATACAATCAATAACACACCATTCAATCAATAATCAATAGTTAGGTTTCATTAGATCTAAGCAAACACAAAGAAAACCTAGCCTAGCATGTTAAACAAAAGACAAGAACAAGATAGAATAAAACAACACATAGACATATCGAATGATTAATTCATTACTTATCTTCAATGTAACATGGAAGATCTCAAGGTAAAAAACCTTGAAAAAGCTGCTAAAATTCGTCTAGGGTTTCTCCCTAAAAAGTTCCACACTAATGACTAAAAATTATGATAATATATATAGGAAAACAGATATGATGGCGTCATGTTGTAGCCTTGACGCCGTCACCTCACCGTGCTTAGGGTTTCTTGATAGCCTTCTTGACGCCGTCCCCCTTTAATCTCCTAAAATCCATTCTGGCTTATCAAGACTTGACGGCGTCACATCCATGCTTGATGCCGTCATGGGTACTATTCCAGCAGATTTTAGCACTTTGTCGAATTCTTCACTTTTATGCTCAAAAAACGTCCAAAAAGCTTCCTTTTCCAGAATTTCTCTCCAAAGTACCTAAAATGACAAAAGGAACGATTTAGGGCAATATTTGATCAAATAAATACGATTTAGGGCTTAAATGACCCCCGAAAAGCGGTACACTTTTCGCCTTATCAAATACCATTACACTTGAGATTTGCTTGTCCTCAAGCAAATGCGCTTTCATTCTAATCAAAATACAAGTTAGGGGTCATTTAACACTAATATAAAAGTAATTACAACAAATAATCGTTCCACTTTAATCATAATAAGCACGGAGATTACACACTAGCACCTCACAAGTAGTGTTTAGATACTCACATCTCTCAGGTGTCATAGAATTATATCTCATAAATGAAAATGAACAATATCTCTCACTACCTGTCATAGCAAATAGATTACCATAGGCTTGGGAAAGGATCGAAAACCTTCTCCACTAGGCGTAAGCACCTAAGATAAACTATCAAAGAGGGCTTTACAAAAGGGGTGTAATGAGGTGTAGGGATATGATAAACACGGTTTTGTTGGATAAGGGATATTTTACTGGTGGCGAGTTAAAGATCTTGATTAATCACATGTACAATATGGCGTTGCTAAGCCAAGACTAGACTCAACTTACGTTAATTCAAAAACTTATAAAAACATAAAATAAACATAAAAAGAAACGGGATGGTAGTCCGTATGTTTTTTCTACTTTTCTTTTTCTCATTTTTTTCTTGATTTTTTTTCCATACACTCTTGCCCTACCATCCAAAATAATACATCATAGGGGCCTCGGTTCTCCCCTTACACTTGAACTTTTACATACTTGACAAATAACTATTCTAATGACTCGAATTAAGATAATCGAAACACTTGGAGTACTTTTAAAATATTTAGCACATAAGGGGGTAATAATGTTGTTCTTCCCCATTACTCCATTACACTAGTACTTTACCCATGAGTCCCAATCGTCCCAAAACAATATGTACAAGGATATGACTCGACTTTGCAACCATGTAATCAATTAGATAATTAACTAAGGGTTAATAAATGTTGTCACAATAATGCACTAAAGGTGAGTGCATACAAGGTAGGCTAAGGCGATTTGGGTGTACATTTAAGTAGGGTGTAACAAATTCTTCCTTAAAGTATAATGCTTAAAGTTAGAAACAAAAAGATAGGCTCTGGAGGGTGTAGTAGGGGTATCGTGTACCAAAAATGAGTACAACACAAGGGTGTGGGAGAATTACTTGACCGATGTAGCCAAAGTAATTATAACAAAAACAAAAGTGTAAAACAAGGGTTAATCCTAATGCCTCTTATCATGTAGTAAATCTAACTACACGAATGTAGTCTCACTTGTGGATTGGGGATTGTCCTATCGCAAGTTCTAGAGTCTAAGTGCTACCGGTACACACATCATAGCATAAATGCTTTTCCTACCAATTCTAGGGGCGAACCTCACATATTTGGGGTGGAAAATTTTTTAGTGGTACGGTTTTTGTGCTAGTCATATAACTCCTATCCATGAGACGCTCATTAAGACCAAAGTTTCACTCCTATATGTTGTAAAAAATTTTAAATTTGGCACTAAAATTACCCTAACAGGTATTTCTCTCAGTTTTATTACACATCTACCATTAAACAGACAAAAATCAAGCGTAATTGCATTCTCTAAGGTATCATAATTTACCCCCCCCCCTTACACTTAAGGTGAACATTGTCCCCAATGTTCAAATAACAAGATGTAAAAGTAAATAAGGTAAAGAATGAAATCAAATACTCCCCTGATTCGCTCGGTGGATAAATTGGTAACATGGTTAGATCTTCTTCCAAGAAAATGAACGCTCAAAGCTTCCCTTCCGAAATATAAATCATCTTCTTGTCCAAAATAACCTGTTAAACATGAGAAAACAAACACGAAAACATGCATAACATCGGCGGGATAAATCTGTATAAGGATATAATTCTTGTGGAATGAATATTTTGCAGATTCCTGGAGTTTATAAGTTAGAGATTTTATAAAGCATTTTATGATTTCGGAAGAAAAACAAAACTTTCAAAAATTCCAGAAAACAGTGCCTGACGCCGTCAGAAGTGATCTGACAGATTTTTCATGTTAAGTTTTCGGAAATTTTCTGGAAAAACTCAATTCTTAATTCCTGGAAATCCTGCAAAACATCATTATGATTCGATAAAAGCATTTGAGTCAAACAATTACTAATATGTATGTCAATTTAATATTGTTATGATTCATGTTCATTTGTTCTTATAAACCGATTTGGATTTCCCTTACACTTATCTTTTGCAAAATACCTTTATGTGTAGTTAAGACGAAGTTAAAAACAAAATAAAGCATTTTCACAATTTTGAAACATGAATCAATAACAACATAACTAAAACGTACATCCGGAAGCAAATAAAATCAAACAAACAAACAAATAAACACACAAAGCTTGGGTTGCCTCCCAAGAATCGCTTTTCTTTATTAACGAGTCTTGTAGCTAGACTCAAGGTCACTCTACCCTACTTCATCATCAAGAGTTTACTCATTGATCATTTCATTATTATTCTCTTGATAATGCTTAACTCATTGTATATTCACGGTGAATTCCTTATCCTCTTCATCAACCAACACAACGGCTCTGGTTTTAGAGGAGCTCCTTACAGTAAAAGGTCCATACTATCTAGACTTAAGTTTTCCAGGAAATAGCCTTAAATGAGAATTATATAATAGGACCTTGTCTCCTTCAGAAAATTCCTTGGGTTTCTTAATCCGTTGGTCATGCCATCTTTTTGCCCTTTCTTTGTATGTAATGGAAGATTCATAAGCCTCCAATCTCAATTCATCGAGCTTTTGGAGCTGTAAAAATCTATTTGATCCCGCAATTGTATTATCCAAATTACAAGCCTTAATTGCCCAATATGCCTTGTGTTCCAGTTCTACTGGAAGATGACATGCCTTGCCATATACCATACAGAACGGGGTCGTCCCGATTGGTGTCTTATAAGCAGTTCAGAATGCCCACAAAGCTTCATCGAGCTTAAAAGACCAATCTTTTCTGTTTTGGTTGACCGTTTTCTCTAATATCCTCTTCATGGCTCTATTAGTATTTTCGACTTGACCGTTGGTTTGAGGATGATAAGCGGTAGAGAATCGGTGAGAGACTCATATCTTTTCATGAGAGCTTTCGGAATGCCGAACCTAGCGAACAATTTTTTTAAGAAATGAATGACTACCCTAGCATCGTTAGTCCTAAGGGCTTGTGCTTCCACCCATTTTGAAACATAATCAATGGCCACTGAGATGTATTCATTCCCCTCTGAAGATGGAAAGGGTCCCATGAAATCAATCCCCCAAACATCAAAAACCTTACACACTTGTATATAATTTTGACCTGCTTCATCCCTCCTAGAGATATTCCCAGCTCTTTGGCACGCGTCACAAGTTTGTATCATTCCCCTCACATCACGAAATATTGTAGGCCAATAGAATCCCGCGTCGAAAATCTTTCGCGCAGTAGTGTACATTCCGTGATGCCCTCCAGATGGACCAGCGTGACATTCTTTCATAATTATGATTGCTTCATTTTCTGAAACACAGCCTGATTATTTGATCTGGACACCTACGGAATAAGAAAGGTTCGTCCCAAAAGTAGTACTTTAACTGATTGAAGAACCTCTTCTTTTCATGTCTGTTCATATGTTCAGGAATAACCCTACTTGCCAGGTAATTAGCATAATCTGCATACCATGGTTCAGAATCATTTATTGACATGAGCTGCTCTTCAGGGAATGAATCTCGAATCTCACTCTTGTTAGATTTACTAACGCTGGGGTTTTTGAGTCGAGAGAGATGATCATCCGCAAGATTCTCTGCTCCCTTCTTATCACGAATCTCTACATCGAACTCTTGCAATAGTAAGATCCAACAAATTAATCGCGGTTTAGCATCCTGTTTAGTGAAAAGATATCAAAGAGCTGAATGATCCGTAAAAACAACCGTTTTTGAAAGGACAATATATTGGCGGAACTTATCAAAAGCAAATACCACGGACAATAATTCCTTTTCAGTGGTAGTGTAGTTTTCTTGAGCAGGATTCATGGTTTTGCTAGCGTAGTATATTGGCTGGAAGTGTTTGTTAAGGCTTTGCCCTAACACTGCCCCAACAGCGTAATCGCTACCGTCGCACATGATTTCAAATGGTAAATCCCAATTAGGGGTAACCATAATTGGAGCTTGTGTGAGGTGCTGCTTTAATCCATCAAATGCATCCTTGCACTCTTGAGAGAAGTCGAACGGTGCATCCTTCATAAGCAACTGAGTCATTGGTCTAGCTATTTTTGAGAAATCTTTAATGAATATCCTATAGAAGCCAGCATGACCTAAGAAGCTATGGATTGCCTTAACGGTGGTTGGATAAGGAAGTTTGGATATAGCCTCAATCTTTGCCCGGTCTACTTCAATTCCACTTCCTGAGACTTTGTGCCCAAGCACAATCCCTTCTTTCACCATAAAATGGCACTTTTCCCAGTTTAGTACCAAGTTTGTCTCCTCACAACGTTTGAGCATTTTTTTGAGGTTAGCAAGACAGCGATCAAAAGAGTCTCCAAAGATTGAAAAATCATCCATGAAGACCTCCATGCTGTCTTCCATTAACTCATGGAAGATTGCAGTCATGTAACGTTGGAAAGTGGCGGGGGCGTTACATAGTCCAAAGGGCATTCGTTTGTAGGCGAAGGTGCCATAAAGGCATGTAAACGTAGTCTTTTCTTGGTCCTCGGGAGCGATAGGGATTTGGAAATACCCTGAGAACCCATCCAGGATGCAGTAGTACTCATGTCCTGCTAATCTTTCCAACATTTGATCGATGAATGGGAGAGGGAAATTATCTTTCCGGGTTGCGTCATTCAACTTCCTATAATCNTCCAAAGGGCATTCGTTTGTAGGCGAAGGTGCCATAAAGGCATGTAAACGTAGTCTTTTCTTGGTCCTCGGGAGCGATAGGGATTTGGAAATACCCTGAGAACCCATCCAGGATGCAGTAGTACTCATGTCCTGCTAATCTTTCCAACATTTGATCGATGAATGGGAGAGGGAAATTATCTTTCCGGGTTGCGTCATTCAACTTCCTATAATCGATGCATACACGCCACCCGGTTACTGTTCTTTGAGGCACTAACTCATCCTTATCGTTCTTCACCACCGTCATTCCTCCTTTCTTTGGTACAACTTGTATAGGACTTACCCATGGACTGTCTGAAATTGGGTAAATTAGCCCTGCATCTAGGAGTTTGATGACTTCCTTTTTTACGACTTCCTTTATGTTGGGGTTTACTCGCCTTTGAGGTTGCACGGAAGGTTTATAATCCTCCTCCATGAGGATTTTATGCGTGCAAAAGGTTCAGTCAATCCCCTTGATGTCGGCTACACTTCATGCTATAACTCCTTTATATTTTCTTAAAACTCCTAAGAGTTTATCTTTTTGTTCACTTTTCAAAGAAGAGTTTATGATTACCAGAAGTTGATCTTCTCCTTGGAGGAAAGCATATTCAAGGTTGTTTGGGAGTTCCTTGAGTTCTAACGTGGGTGGCTCGATGATTGATGGTTTAAGTTTATTCTCAGGTTTACGAAGCTCAAGCTGTTCGATTTATTGTCTGGGATAGAAGGAGACTGCGCTAACATCCATAGTCTTCTCCTCCTCTAAGGCGGGTAAAAGAGCTTCGTCTCGCAACCAACCAGCTTCTACTTGTTCATCTACACAATTTTCAATCACGTTGGATAGTTCATCAACTTCTCCGATGAAATACAGCCGGTTAGCTGCTTCGAAGGAAAGATTCATTGTGTCCTTGATGTCGAAGGTTAAGCTATTGGCCCCTACTCGTAAGGTTAGTTTGCCATCATGAACATCAATAACAGCACAAGCAGTTGCAAGGAATGGTCTTCCTAGAATGATGGGCACTAGGTCATCTTCCTCCATTTCAAGGATGATGAAGTCAACTAGAAATTTGAAATTCCCTACCTTAACAAGCACGTTTTAACATATTCCTAAGGGGTATTTGACCGATCTATCGGCTAGTTAGATGTTCATACGGGTTGGTTTTAATCCTGAATACCCCAATTTGAGGAACATGGAATGCGGCATAAGATTGATACTTGCCCCTAAGTCAGCTAGAGCATTCTTGACTGAAAGAGATCCTATGGAGCAGGGCAAGGTGAAACTCTCGGGATCGTCCACCTTCTTTGGTAGTCCTCGTTGAGTCACCACAGAACATTCTTCTCCTAGGGTTACAAGACCCTCGAGCCTTTTTCTGTTGGTTAGCAACTTCTTGAAGTATGTACTATATTTGGGCATATGGTAACAAGCATCAAGAAGGGGTATGGTGACGACTGAATCCTTCAAGTATGACAAGAATCTTTTTTCATCATTCTCGACCCTTTGATTCTTGAGGCGGGACGGATATGGGACTTTAGTGGGCTGTTTGGTCAGAGTAGGCAGAGAGGGGGTTACTGGAGGGGGTTGCTCGGGATTCCCATCGTTCACAGTACTTTCTTCCTCGTGAGGGGTGTCGGGTTTCGTGACGTTAGATTGTTGAGNATTCTCGACCCTTTGATTCTTGAGGCGGGACGGATATGGGACTTTAGTGGGCTGTTTGGTCAGAGTAGGCAGAGAGGGGGTTACTGGAGGGGGTTGCTCGGGATTCCCATCGTTCACAGTACTTTCTTCCTCGTGAGGGGTGTCGGGTTTCGTGACGTTAGATTGTTGAGCTGGGTATGGTGGATCCTTAGTAGTTGTTCCAGCACGAGTGATAATGGCGAGTAAAGGATCTCTTTGACCCACTTGAGGTTTTTTAAGGCTATCAAGAGTGGCGTTGAGTTCGGCGAATTTGGTTCTCCACTCATTTTGTTGGCTAGTAATGAGGTTGTTGAGACCTTTCAGTTGCAGATTCTTTTCAAGCGTGAAATGCCAAAGATCATCCTCAAAATTGCTCCTGACCTTGTAGTCAGGGTATTCTCCTCCTTCCTCACTTCTCATAAGATTTCCCCAAGGGGTAAAATCATTGTTTTGGTAGAAAGTTAAGAGGGAGGGATCATCAAAGATTTCGTGGCTTGACAATCATGCTTGTTCGGTGGTGACATCATCCCCGCATTCCTCCACTTCATGCGGGCCAACACATTGATTACAAACCAAGGATGGGTTTGATAATTGTTTAGTTGGTTGCGACTTGTCTAGATAAGATACTTGTTTATTCAACCTACACAACCGGTTATCAAAATAAGGCTCTTTCATGATCTTGGAAGCGCTCATGATTGAATCGGGTTCATCCCAAGTATCGTCTTGATCATTTGCATATTCCTCAATCCTATTCCATCCTTCTTCAGCGCTTAACTTGGCTATTTTTCCTTTTGATGAATTATTAATGCCCAATTGGTCTTTCTTAGAGACACTGTCATAGAAGATTTGGACAAGAAGCCAGAGTTCAATGCCATGATGAGGGACTTGTCTAATTAGATCCTTGAATCTAACCCAAGATTTGTGAATAGGTTCAGCTAGTTCAACATGGAAGCAGAGGATTTCGTCTCTCATTGAGGTTCTTTATATGGGAAAGAATTTCTCATAGAATTTTGAGATAAGTTGTTCCCATGTGAAGATGGACTCAGAGGGAAGTTGGTTATACCAATCTCTGGCTTTTTCATAAAGGGTGAATGGAAAGAATCGTAGCCGGGAGGTATCTCTAGTGGCCCCGTCCATATGGAGGGTATCCACTATTTTCAGGAAGTCCTTGATGTGTTGGATTGGATCTTCGGTTTTCAATCCGTGAAACTTGCATACACTTTGGACAAGCCAAACATCGGGTGCACGCAAGACCCCATCCGTGTGTTCATTTGGAAAAACGATAGCATTGGAAAAACCACGAGGGGTAGGGGATGACTAATCTTTGAGGCACTTGGGAAGGGGATTTTCCAGAATTTCCTCATTTACATGAGATTGAGGGGTAGAGGATGTGGTGTGGTGATTGGATTCCTCCTCAGAAAGGGCTTCATCAAAATTGAGGGTGGATGGTTCGGGTGTTTGAGATTGTTGTTTTAACCTACGCATTTCTCTTTCGAGTTCAGCATATGGTGTAGCGAGGGTCCTAAAGGAGCTGTGACTCCTAGTGACTCTAGAAGTAGGGGGATCTTCGTTTAGCATGATGGCCAAGGAAGATTTAGACAAGAGATTTGGGGGAAAAGATAGACTAAAGAAAAACCTAGAAAAATAAAATAAATATCACACTAGAAAGGAATCTAGCGAGTAGACCTAATAAAATAAAAACTCAACCTAAACAATAACTATTCCCTAGCAGCGGCGCCAAAAACTTTGATGCGTGAGATTGCACCCTCGCAAAAAGGTTTTACTTCTCAAGGGATCTTGAGAAGCTTGCAATCCCCACCAGGCAGTGTACCTGACCGATGTAGTATAGTGTAGTGGCAAGTACCGAGGGATTGATCGTTCTCTAGGGGAATAGTGTCGTTAGGATTGAGAAACTACTCTAATAGGTCTAAGGGTGAAGGAAGATTCTTTTTGTATTTTATTATTTTTAGGAAAGCAAGTAAAAATCTCGGGTTTGAAGGAGTGGGCGGAATTAGTTGATAGTCAACTAACACAAATAACTACAATTGCAAATAAAGTAAAATAAACTGAAAGTAAATGTTGTGAAAAATATATGGAGAGAAGTGTGTTTACTTAGATTTCCTTACTCCCTAACTATCTTTTACCGATTGATTAGTGTGTATTAATTGCGTGGATGACGGATTGTATTCCTTAATAACGGTCGTGGGGGTGTGTATGGACTTCCCCAACTCTGTAAGCTCCTACTTCACTCCTATGTCGAGCCGGCTAAGAAGCTCCTAACATGGGATCACTAGAATTCGCTCATGCATTAAATACAATCAAATAACCTTAGTACACCTTGGTTCAGGTTTCTTAAGACGTTCAAGCATGTTACCAATTGGAAGTCTGCCAGTTTTCTTAAGCCTAACATCGATAAACACCCATCCAATACAATTAATAACACACCATTCAATCAATAATTAATAGTTAGGTTTCATTAGATCTATGCAAACACAAAGAAAACCTAGCCTAGCATCTTAAACGGAAGACAAGAACAAGATAGAATCAAACAACACATAGACATATTGAATGATTAATTGATTACTTATCTTCAATGTAACATAGAAGATCTCAAGGTGAAAAACCTTGAAAAAGCTGCTAAAAATCGCTTAGGGTTTCTCCCTTAAAAGTTCCACACTAATGACTATAAATTATGCGAATATATATAGAAAAACAGATCTGACGGCATCACGTTATAGCCTTGACGCCGTCACCTCGCCGTGATTAGGGTTTCTTGATGGCCTTCTTGACGCCGTCCCCCTTTAATCCTCTAAAAATCATTCTGGCTTATCAAGGCCTGACGGCGTCACGTCTAAGCTTGACGCCGTCACAGGTACTATTCCAGCAGAATTTGGCACTTTGTCAAATTCTTCACTTTTATGCTCCAAAAACATCCAAAATGCTTCCTTTTCCAGAATTTCTCTCCAAAGTACCTAAAATGCCAAAAGGAACGATTTAGGGCAATATTTGATCAAATGAATACGATTTAGGGCTTAAATGACCCCCGAAAAGCGGTACACTTTTCGCCTCATCAAATACCCTTACACTTGAGATTTGCTTGTCCTCAAGCAAATGCGCTTTTATTCTAATCAAAATACAAGTTAGGGGTCATTTAACGCTAATATAAAAGTAATTACAACAAATAATCGTTCCCCTTCAATCATAATAAGCACGTAGATTACATACTAGCACCTCACAAGTAGTGTTTAGAAACTCACATCTCTCAGGTGTCATAGAGTTATATCTCATAAATGAAAATGGATACTATCTCTCACTACCTGTCATAGCAAATAGATTACCATAGGCTTGGGAAAGGATCGTAAACCTTCTCCACTAGGCGTAAGCACCTAAGATAAACTATCAAAGAGGACTTTACAAAAGGGTTGTAATGAGGTGTAGGGATATGATAAACACGGTTTTGTTGGATGAGGGATATTTTACTGGTGGCGGGTTAAAGATCTTGATTAATTAGAAACTAATAAAACATAAAATAAACATAAAAAGAAACGGGATGGTAGTTCGTATGTTTTTTCTACTTTTCTTTTTCTCATTTTTTTTGTATTTTTCTTGATTTTTTTGATTATTATTTTTTTTTTATTTTTTTTTATTTTTTATTTTTTATTTTTTTTTGCATACACTCTTGCCCTACCATCCAAAATAATACATCATAGGGGCCTCGGTTCTCCCCTTACACTTGAACTTTTACATACTTTACAAATAACTAAACTAATGACTCAAATTAAGATAATCGAAATACTTGGAGTACTTTTAAAATATTTAGCACATATGGGGATAATAATGTTGTTCTTCCCCATTACTCCATTACACTAGTACTTTACCCATCAGTCCCAATCGTCCCAAAACAATATGTACAAGGATATGACTCGACTTAGCAACCATGTAATCAATTAGATGATTAACTAAGGGTTAATAAACGTTGTCACAATAATGCACTAAAGGTGAGTGCATACAAGGTAGGCTAAGGCGATTTGGGTGTACATTTAAGTGGGGTGTAACAAACTCTTCCTTTAAGTAAAATGCTTAAAGTTAGAAATGAAAAGATAGGCTCGGAGGGGTGTACTAGGGGTATCGTGTACCAAAAATGGATACAACGCAAGGGTGTGGGAGAATTACTTGACCAATGTAGAAAAAGTAATTATAACAAAAACACAGGTGTAAAACAAGGGTTAATCCTAATGGCTCTTATCATGTAGTAAATCTAACTACACGAATGTAGTCTCACATGTGGATTTGGGATGGTCCTAACGCAAGTTCTAGAATCTAAGTGCTACCGGTACACACATCATAGCATAAATGCTTTGTGGAAAACTAGAAGGGGGGGAGGGTTGAATAGTTTTATGTCCGTTTTAAAATTTATAAAAACAAGTGTCTTTTAAAAATTTCGATTCTAGTTTATGTGAATTCAATACTTGCACTATATGAACAATTATATAGATACTAACTAACCAAGAAAAAATAGTATAAGTAAATAAGTAATGAAAGTAAAGAGTTAGAAAGATCAAACCACAACACAAGAATTTATAGTGGTTCGGCTACAAGGTCACATTCCTTGTTCCTACTCCACTTCCCGAGTCACGTACTCGAAAGTTTTCTTCACTATGTCAACAAACTCCCTTGTGGCGGAGAAACCTTACACAACTTTCTTTTACACCGGCTTAACAACACAAAGCTAGATGTCCACTACGCCAAAAACGACCTATGGTGACACATGGTCGATTTGGAACAGCCACACATTCAAATATTTGTGTGGCTGAAGGTAGGAAAATTGACAGCATTTAAGAATTAGTCACACATGAGCATTTCGAATGTGTGACCATAAGAACTCTATTGCCACACAATCGACCCTTATGTGACTATACTTAACTGGTGATTTTGTTCCAGATCATTTAGTCACATATGCATTTGGAACGTGTGACAAAAACAAGTAACCTTGATGCCATATATGGTCACACTAAACTTATAGTCACATTTGCTTCTAATAGTATGACCAAATGCCATATATGGTCACACAAAACAGTTTGTCACACATTATTTAAGTGTAGCTAATTGTAGCCAAACTCCAATACATATAGTCACACTAAACAGTTTGTCACACATTTATTAAGTGTAGCCAAAGCATGATTTGTGTGACTAAATGTTAACAAAGGCACACAAAAACCTAATTCATGTGGCAATTGGAGGATCAATAGTCACACAGAATCACATTCATTAACTTTAAACATCATGTGGTCACACTTATTAACACTTTTTGTGACTTTATGGCTAGTTATATGAGACTAAATACACTCCCAATACCATGTTTTGTTGACTAAATGTTACCAAAGCCACACAAAAAACAAATTCATGTGGCAAGTGCGTTGATCAATAGTCACACAAAATTTCACATTCTTCACTTTACTATTAGCCATATGGTGACACTTATTAACACTTTTGGTCACTTGATGCGTAGTGTATGTGGACTAGAATAGACTCCCAAAAAAACAATGCTTTGTGTGACCAATTGTATAGTAAAGGCCACACAAAAATCCAATTCATGTGGCCAATTTGGGAGGATCAATAGTCACACAGAAACATTCATTAACTTTAAAACTCATATGGTCACACTTATTACACTTTTGGTGACTTTATGGCCTAGTTATATGAGGACTAAATAACCACTTCCAACTACCACCGGTTTGTGAATGACTAAATGTTACCAAAGGGCCCACACAAAAAACAAATTCATGTGGCAAGTGGTTGGATCAATAGTCACACAAAATTCACTTCCTTCACTTTATATAGCATATGGTGACACTTATTAACACTTTTGGTCACTGATGGTTAATTGTATGTGGACTAAACAGTACTCCAAAAACATTCTTGTGTGACCAATTGTTAGAAAGGCCACACAAAAACAAATTCATGTGGCAACTTGGAAGGATCAATAGCACACAGCAATACACATTCATTAACTTTAAACATTCATATGGTCACCTTATTAACACTTTTGGTGACTTTAATGGATAGTTGTATGAGACTAAATACATCCCAAAACCATGGGTTTAATGATGGACTAAATGTTACCAAAGCGTCACAACAAAAACCAAATTCATGTGGCAAGTGGATGATCAATAGTACACAAGTACCATTCCTTCCTTTTAAAATGCATCATGGTCACACTTATTACACTTTTGGTCACTTGATGGTTAGTTGTAGCTGACTAAATACACTCCCAAAACATGCTTTGTGTGACTAAATATTAGTAAAAGGCACACAAAACCAAATAATGTTGCAATTGAATGAACCAATTGTCACACAAAATAAGCATA
>LBNU01025470.1:31920-43525 GCA_014162995.1 Artemisia annua
AAGCTAGCTACCAGAGATCAGATCGCATTTAATAGTTTAAGAGGGTAGTAGGAAATTTCGCCAGAGCTTTGGACGGTTTAGGTTTTTTTAATTTGGTTCATTCCTAATGATGTCGGTTTTGGTTTTTTTTTTATGAGCATGTGTACTTAGACAAAGGAACAATGTCTTGTTGGAATGCTTCCATGTACATGACAAAGCTTGAAAATCACTCAGAAAAGATACTAGCCGTGAAGCAGAATACCCATGTATACCATAAGCCCTACTCAACAATAACAGCCCCACGATTCGAGATCCTTCATACGATCAAATAGCATTCAATCTCTTGTGTGGTGATCCTGTCGCGAGAGCGAAAAAAAAGATAATTGGGTCATTTTGGTGGCCGATACGATCGACACTTCCATTTTGTTTTGTCTCTGACCGAGTTAAAGTAACGCTTAAAAAAAAAAAAAAAAAAAAAAAAAAAAATCTTTTAAACTACCTTATAAATACACAACATAAACACACTCCAATTCACAAAATCTCACAATTATCTCTATTCAAAATGTCTAAGAAAACACCACAACCAAAAGGCCGAAATCCCGATTACAACAAAACATCCCGCAATTAACACCGGATTCGAATTTCCGGTTAACCGGTGTCTCACCAAACGTCAATTTCCGACCCGCTACTCTTGATTATCAATCTCAACAACCTCCACAACAACAAACATTCAATCCATTTGCTATGAATCGTCGTATGAATCGTCCATTTATTCCACCGTATCAAAACAACCAACAACTACAACAAAGCCACTCCCGTCGAAGCCAACAATCTATGTATGGCTCCCCCGAATCGGTGTATCGTCCAACAATGGACTCATCAACGTCTTCTTATTCAAATTATCAAAATTATTCTCCGATTAACCACATCAATCTTGATGTTTGTGATTTTATGGATCAATTATGCAACAATCCAGATTTTTATGTTGGATCCAGTTCGGGTTATCCGAATCAAGATATGTCACCGGGTTATCAAGGTTCGGGTCATGAATCGTATTACGATTCGGTTCCAAATGATGACGACGACAACACTCTTTCGGAAGAGATATCACCGGTCAAACCTAAGAAACGAGCTACAAGGGGTAAGAAGAAGGCGGTTGAGAAAGAAACCACAAATGAGTCGGCGATTTGGACACGCAAAGAAGAGATCGCATTGTGCATGGCTTGGTGTGATTCGTCGGAGGACAACATAGTTGGAACCAACAAAATTCTAAAGGATTTTGGAAGAAAGTAAGTAGATACTTTGAAAAAGAGGTTGGTGAAGGGAGATCGTACAACTTAATTATTTTTAACCGACAGATATAAAACCTCAAAAATTAATAATAATAATAATAAAATTAAAAAAAAAAAATTAAGCTCTTAAAGTAATATAGGTTGAGGATCTATTGCAAAGTGTGATAAAATTAAAAGGCCAAAATGTTTTTTACTACCCTGAATTTGATCAAGTGGAACTCCTACTACCTTAAAGTATTATTCGTACCTTATAGTACCTTATATTTGGTTATTTGGTTCATATACTACCCTAGCCCTAATTAATATAGTCACATGACTTTCACATGTCATACTACCATTAGTTTTTAACGTAGGAAATTGGATGTGAGATTTAGTTAGTGACATTTGTTCCTTACTTTTTTCGACAATTTTTTCTTGCATGTCTTCGAAGATTATTACCCACTTCTTCAATATTGATCCTAGAACGGATTATTACTTTTGGAAAGGTGTTGCATAATTATTTATTATCACAAGTATTAAAGTGGCATCATAAAAAATATTTAGTCAAAAAAAATTTTTTTTTGTCAAATTAAATTTGCACCATAAAGAAAAAACAACACAAAAATATTAACGGAGATTGCATATACAAAAAAGAGACACTTCTCATAAAAAAAATTGATACTACATGACCTGAAATTGAGTGTAGCCCGTGCCACACCTGACACCCAAGTGGTATGTCCATGAGTGTGACCGAAAATTGAGTGAAACCCTTATCACATCCGACAACCAACAAATTATAGTATTACAACACTTTTAAAAAAATTAAAAAAAATATATATTAAAAATCACAAGGTTTTGACAAATTTGCGGTTTTGAAAAATTTCGATGCTAACGAACACAATGTGCTAATTTTCCTATTTTCAATAAAAGTGTCTTTTGTATATGCAATCTCCGTTAATATTTTTGTGTTATTTTCATTCTTTATGGTGCAAATTCAATTTGACAAAAAAAATTACCAAATGTTTTTATTTATTTATTTATTTTTTTATGGTGCCACTTTTGTACTTGTGATAATAAAAAATATAATGCAACACATTTCCAAAAGTAATAATCCGTTCCAGGATCAATATTGAAGAAGTGGGTAATAATCTTCCGAGACATACAAGAAAAAAATTGTAGAAAAAAGTAAGGAACAAACGTCACTAGCTAAATCTCACATCCAATTTCCTCCGTTAAATACTAACGGTAGTATGATATGTGAAAGTTATGTGACTTTATAAATTATGGCTAGGGTAGCATATAAACCAAATAACCAAATATGAGGTACTATAAGGTACCAATAATACTTTAGGGTAGTAGGAGTTCTACTTGATCAAATTCGGGGTAGTAAAAAGCATTTTGGCCAAATTAAAAAGTGTAGAAAGACATTTATATTCCACCGTATCAAAACAACCAACAACCACAACAAAGCCACTCCCCGTCGAAGCCAACAATCTATGTATGGCTCCCCCGAATCGGTGTATCGTCCAACAATGGACTCATCAACGTCTTCTTATTCAAATTATCAAAATTATTCTCCGGTTAACCACATCAATCTTGATGCTTGTGATTTTATGGATCAATTACGCAACAATTCAGATTTTTATGTTGGAACCAGTTCGGGTTATCCGAATCAAGAGATGTCACCGGGTTATCAAGGTTCGGGTCATGGATCGTATCACGATTCGGTTCCAAATGATGATCTTCCTGATGATGACGAAGACAACACTCTTTCGGAAGAGATGTCACCGGTCAAAACTAAGAAACGAGCTACAAGGGGTAAGAAGAAGGCGGTTGAGAAAGAGGTTGAGAAAGAAACCACAAATGATTCGGCGATTTGGACACGCAAAGAAGAGATCGCATTGTGCATGGCTTGGTGTGATTCGTCGGAGGATAGCATAGTTGGAACCAACCAAAATTCTAAAGGATTTTGGAAGAAAGTGAGTAGATAATTTGAAAAAGAGGTTGGTGAAGGGAGATCGTACAACTCAATTGTCAGCAAGTGGAAAAATATGATTCGTCCTAGAGTTGGTGCATTTTGTGCCATTTACGACAATTGTTTTACTAATTTTGGAAGTGGTGCGAATGATCTCACTGTTTACAAATGAGCGTGTGAAGAATATGAAATAATGATGAAGCATGACTTTGTATTGGATTATTGTTGGGAAATTTTGAGGGGCCATCAGACTTGGAAGAGAAATGAGATGCCGGTTTTTTTAAACCAAGATGCGGCTCGAAAGAAACCAAGGACTTCTGAAACCGGCTCGGATGTGCCTGATAATGAAGAGCCTCGAAATGAGCGACCAGTTGGTTGTGATGCCGCTAAGAAAAATAAGAAGAAATCGTCGGAGAATTCCAAGTCTTCGTATTTGGATGGGGTAGCCGACAAATGGAAAACCATTAAGTCAATGGCATTGGGAAAGAAGCAGGAGCTGGCAGACGGATACTACGACTTGAAGAAAAAAGAGCTGGAGCAAAGGGAAAAGGAGTTGGAGCTGGAGTGAAAGAAAGCGGAGCAAGATGACAGAAGATTGGCAATAGAAGAACAAAAACTTGAATTTGAGCGAGAAAAGAAATATCAAAAAGACCTCATATTCTATCTCACACCAATCGACCCAGCATTGCCCACATTACAACGATAAAAAATGCAGGAAATCAAAGATTCGATCAAGGAATGCCACAACCTAGATTATTTGTTTTTNTACTACGACTTGAAGAAAAAAGAGCTGGAGCAAAGGGAAAAGGAGTTGGAGCTGGAGTGAAAGAAAGCGGAGCAAGATGACAGAAGATTGGCAATAGAAGAACAAAAACTTGAATTTGAGCGAGAAAAGAAATATCAAAAAGACCTCATATTCTATCTCACACCAATCGACCCAGCATTGCCCACATTACAACGATAAAAAATGCAGGAAATCAAAGATTCGATCAAGGAATGCCACAACCTAGATTATTTGTTTTTAATAAGTGTTGTAATGTTATAATAAGTGTTGTAATGTTTTTATTTTATTTGAATTATTATGTAACATTTTCATTATTAATGAAATTTGAATTTGAAGTAAAAATGTTTAAAAAAAAATTGAACTTGGTCGCCTTCCTGGGCACCCAATCGCCTGCAGGTCACTGGAGAGAGAAAGCTGACGTGACAGGAAAAAAATGGGACGATTGAGTCCTCTTACTGTGAGTAGCCTAAGTCTTAAAGCGCACATTAGCTAAACATATAGATATTATTTAAACCCGGTCTCTGTGTATGTCAACAAAAAATTCATAAGCTGACTTTCAAAAGTCAAATATATTTTTGATGATGTTCATCAGCTATTTTTTAAAAAATAACGTTCATCAGTTGTTTTTTATATTGTTCATCAGTTATTTTTGATAACGTTCATCAGTTATTTTTTTTATAATATTTAGCAGTTTTCGAAAAAATAACGTTCATCAGTTATTTTTGATATTGTTCATCAGTTATTTTTGATAACGTTCATCAGTTATTTTTTAAAATGTTCAGTAGTTTTCGAAAAAATAACGTTCATCAGTTATTTTTAATATTGTTCATCAGTTATTTTTGATAACGTTTATCAGTTATTTTTCATAATGTTCAGCAGTTTTTTAAAAAAATAACGTTCATCAATTATTTTTTATATTATTCATCAGTTATTTTTTATAACGTCCATCAGTTATTTTTGATAATGTTCATCAGTTATTGTTCATATTTAACGTGCGATATCTTACTCATATTATATCGGATTTGAGTGATTCAAATTTCTAGGTAAAGAATGGCCAAGAAGTTACAACTTTCGTGTTTTAAGTTTTGAAAAATTCGGCTTTTAAAGTAGACAAAATTAGAGCCGAAAATTTCAAGAAAATCAACACTCACTTAAAAAGTTAAAAAAAAAGTTGCGATTCATATATATCATAATGCATACCAAATTAAAGAGAATTAAATTTAAAAAATTATGATGAAATCGGTTTTTCATAAAAGTTTATCGTTAGAAAGTTATTTCTTTCACTTTTTAAACTTTTTAATAAAAGATGATAGGCTTTCTAAATTTTTTAATTTCTTTCACTTTTTAGTCGAACGCAACTCGTAATATGTTACTTCGTGTAACTTATAAGAATATGCTTAGTGTTTTTATTCTACTATAGCTTCATCTACATTTTCAGCTCCAACATAAGCTATTTCAGCAACCATGTATCTAAAAACACTAAAAAAGTGTGTTTTCAAGTATAGCCGTCTCACGGATTTCGGTGTCACTGTGCCATCAACACAAAAAGGCCCTCAACCGCACATACAAAATACATATGTATCAGTAGTGCATGAACTAATTAAACTCAAGGCTCGTATTATGTATATATTAATAGAAGTGGATGCAATTTTGTGGCCTTTGTCAAGAGATGGTCCTATGCAATGACACCACTTGCACTTCCCTAAAGATGATCCTTAAGATAATTTATTTTATCTTATTACTAACTCTCTTTTATTATTTTTGATAATTTAAAAGGTTAATTCAAGTCAACAGAGTACTAAGGATAGTAGAAATTGAAATTTCATGGTGGCTTTCAAGTTTCTTTTCTTGGTTACTATGAATCCAAGTGTAGAAACCTAACAGTCCTTCTTTTTCCACTGTTGACCTGGGTTGATCGAGTCTTTCTTTTTTATAAATATTAATACGTAATGTAAGAAAAGAAAAAAATCATCTAGAAGAGTGGTTAAATACCATATATGTGAACTAGAGGAAATTACTGGTCTAATTTAATTAAGAATGAATTAGGTACATATATTGTCCGTACATGGTATAGTTGAAATTATATATGAATTAATTTCCTTGACTATGTTTTTTTTTATAGTGCAAAAATTTCACTTGCTAAACACTTTTTTGATTCACAGCCTATAGTATGCATGCAGTTGGTCTTTTATTAATGGTGCTCTTAATTTTGCCTAATATATACCTGGAAAAATACGTGTGATGGTGACTTCTATATGTGCATTGTCATATTCGCATACGTTTCATAACAAATGTTAACTTACTATTTTGATTTTTACGAAAGAAGTGTTTGTTTTTGGATTTTAATCAATAAGAAAAAACTTATAAGAGGTGGAAACATACATTTTATTAGTTGACAATGTAATAATTACAGTATATTAGCTAGCGCTTAGCATACAAAGACATTAAATTATACATCTTTTATATACCAAATTTGTAAGAGGTACCTATTAAAAGATGTTGAGATCAAGGACCACATGACATTCTAATAATTGATGATATTTTGTTAGCGTATGTTATTGTTCTCTATATATAGACCTGCACATATCTTACCCCCTTCATATCCTTAAATCATCTTAATTAATTAGTTTCCTCTCTCTAGATCTTTATCTCCCTCATGGCTAAACCTCATGTTCTCCGAGGATGCATCATCCTACTATACATGATAAACACTTCACTTTCATCACTCCCAAACCAAACCCTATCTCTTGAAATAGCAAGCAAACTTTTTAGTGATGCAACTTCTATCAACGAAGCTTCTTCTGATTTTGGTAAACTTTTTCAAGAAATACCCTCTTCCGTTTTCCATCCGTCCACCACTTCCGAAATTTCCCAACTCATTAGATCCTCCTACACATCAACTTCTCCGTTCAAGATCGCTGCCCGAGGCCGTGGACACTCTGTTGGAGGACAAGCAATGGCGAAAGATGGGGTGGTGGTGGAAATGGCTTCTTTGAATAGTGGTATTAGGGTTTGTGAGAGTGAGGATTTAGGGTCCTATGCTGATGTTGGAGGTGAGCAGCTTTGGATCGATGTTTTGAGTACGACGATGAAGCATGGGTTGGCGCCTGTTTCGTGGACAGATTACTTGTATCTAAGTGTTGGTGGAACACTTTCTAATGGTGGGATTAGCGGACAGTCTTTCCTTCATGGTCCTCAAATCACTAATGTGCTTGAAATGGATGTCATCACTGGTATATATATTTACTCACATACACTTATACATTTATACATCTGTGAAGCATGCATGCATACAAACCGGACATACATACATATAAATACGCACATAAAATGATGTGACTTTACTATGAGGATGAATTAATACATACTATATTTTTGAAATTCAATTTGGAAATTGTAGAATGACCTTGAAAACCAATAAACATGTGCATGTGTCATATTCACATATTTTTCCAAAATATAAGTGTCATATTCACATCATTTAATTTGTTGTCGTCACCAAAGTTAAATAGTTTTGGATAGATGGATTCTTGTATATATACACGTTCAAAAATATAAGTGTTATATTCTCACATCATTTTGTCTTCCCTTTTATCTTTTTGTGCAGAGGATATAAATTTTCAGAAAGTACAACTATCAATTAAATTTTTTTCTCAAAGTCAGTAAAAATAAAAATGTGTTAAGCATTTGTCTCTGCAGAAACAAACCAAATAAAATTGTCAGTATTCTTGTTCATAAAATGACAAAAATGGGTTACTTAAACTCATTTTCATATATAAATGACAAAAATAAGTCCTTGCCCTTAAATAAATGAAAAATGATACATGGACCCAAGGACGGGGCCAGGGGTTCCCGCGGGTGCCCGTGCACCCCATGAATTTTTTAATATATTGTTAATTTTTGAAAAAGACATCAATTTTTTCTAAAATTATCTTAAATGCACCCGGTCTATCGAAATATGTTTCTAGTATTAGTGTTCAATTTATTTGTGTATCCGGTCATATTTAATCCTGGTTCCGTCCTTGCATGGAACTAAAAGTGGACTTAATTGTGTACCTAAAAATACTGTCTGCAGCCATTAAAATAATGCCACGTGTTTTATTTTTTGTCCATTTTTAAGTCCATATATCATTTCTCTAAATAAAATTGCAGAAATAGTTTGTAAGTTAAATATGCCACTGTTTGTGTAACAAAACTTGCACAAAAAAATTACACAAACAATCTTTTTAGTTACCTACCAATTTTAATAAAGATCTTTAAGTTAAATTTACATTTTTCAAAACTCATCCTTGCAGTTAAATGTGATTGCAGAAAAAATCCTTACGTTATATATGTGACTGTTTGTGTAACAAAAATGTACACAAATAGTCAATTTAGTTACCTACCGATTTCAGTAATGGTCCCTAAGTAATTAATTTAGTGATTGTTTGTGTTACAAAATAATTACATAAATAGTCCGTTTTAGTTTCTCACTTTACAAAGAACGTCCATAATTACAGTATTTAATAAATAAAAATTATGTCGGGATGTTTAATTGAAACTAAAGAAACGAATAATTATTGTTGATTAACTTTTTATCACGCTGCAACGCGCGAGTAAATCTCTCTCATTGTTGAAAAAGCACAAAACCATTTACACTAATATATATTTTGATACATAGTGGTTCCTTATAAGCTAGCTAGTACATTTTGAGTGAATGTTTTTGGAAGATAAAATTGTATTAGCTGATTTAATTCTTAACTTGTGTTACTTTGATTGTTGCAGGAAAAGGAGATTTCGTAACTTGCTCTAAAAGCAAGAACTCCGATCTCTTCTATGCAGTTCTTGGAGGTCTTGGCCAATTTGGGATCGTAACTAGAGCAAGAATTGTTCTACAAAAGGCACCAGAAAGAGTAAGACCTTGATTAATACAATATTTGTTTTTCCGCATTCGGATATTATTTGGCATGACTTTGTAATTGTGTAGGTGAAATGGGTTCGAATGATTTATGAAGACTTTGCTACATTCACAAAGGATCAAGAACACTTGATCTCACTTAATCAAGGGCCGAACTATGTTGAAGGTTCTCTTATCACGAAGAAGAGTCCTGCAAACAATTGGAGATCTTCATTTTTCTCTTATCATGATGAAGCTAAAATAAATTCTTTAGCATCCAAACATGGTATTGTTTATAGCCTAGAAGTAGTCAAATACTACGATGAATCCAACATACAAACCGTAGATGAGGTACTTGGTGTTCATGTTCATCGCGTAATATTTTAATATTTCATCTTTTGCATGCACCTCATTTGGTCGATGTTTAAGTTTTATTTCTAATTAACTACAGGAACTTGATGAGATGTTCAAAGGATTGAGCTTCAAAGAAGATTTCATATACAAGAAAGATGTGTCATTTACTGATTTTCTTGATAGAGTTCGAATTGAAGAGCTAAAGCTTCACTCTAAAGGACTGTGGGATGTTTATCACCCATGGCTAAATCTATTTGTTCCAAAATCGCGTATTCTGGAGTTTAATCAGCGTATCTTCATCGATATTCTACAAAAAGAAAACAAAAGCTCGGGACCTTTCCTCGTCTACCCCATGAACCGTAAAAAGTAACGCATCATTCCCTTGATTTATTGGAGTTATTTGAATTATCTTGAGAAAGTTTTTTTTCAAAAAAAATAAAAATAAATAATGCATAACTTCTTTGTGTAAATATATATAATTGGAAACTTGAAAGAACTAATTTGTGATTTTGGTTACTAGGGTTCTTAATCGTTTTACTTGAAAAATTACAGGTGGGATGATAGGATGTCGGCAGTTATATCGGACGATGATGCAGATGTGTTCTACACAGTAGGTTTGTTGCATTCGGCTAGAAATGTTGAAGACGCAAAAATCATTGATGATCAAAATAAAAGAATATTAAAATTATGTGATGAATTAGGAATCAATATCAAGCAATATCTTCCAAGATACTACAAAACAAAAGAAGAATGGATGAAGCACTTTGGTGGAAAATGGAGTCAATTTGAAGAAATGAAAGCAAACTATGATCCAAAGATGATATTGTCTCCTGGACAAAGAATTTTCAATTTTAGTTAATTAAAGTAGTTAACAAATTATATCCATATATGTTACTCTATGTATATAAATAATCTATCGCTGTTTTTATCTTCAAGTTGCATGTGCTGACTCCACTTGGACAATGCCTCCCGTTTTGTTGGGGCCACAAATCTTTATCTATTCTTATTATATCCGTATACATTTGTCATATATAGTTCAATCATGGATCTAAATTAACTACTTGTGCAATTAGACACCTATCTGTTTTACAAGAGTAACGCGACTTAGAGCAAAAAAAAGAGTAAAGTGACTCTCGTTTTTACTCGATTATGTAGTTGTAGTCATTGAAATATCTTGTGTTTAACGGCACAGGGCCACTAAAATTAACGAGACGGCCTTGCACTTGGTTGGGTCTGATAGCTTGAAGATAGAATCTAGGGGCTAACTCGACTAGCCACTTGGGGTCTATTATAGTAACCTCGCGGATATACTCTTTTGTGGTCCGGACTAACTCGTCATAGAGTATCCAATGTGGTTGTCTCTGAAAAAGAGCACTCGATGGGTGCATGTGCATGTAAACAGGTTGATTATGAACTATGGTCTGGTATCCGCCTTGTGGGGTCCTTCCTTGCAGCGTGAAAGAAGAAACCCAAAAGTTATGCCTTCCTTATATAATTCATTCCAGCACTCACAATATCCAAGTTTGTATCTAATCGAATAAAAGATAGATTAGTAAAGATCAAAAGCTTTATAAGAAACTAAGCAATTAACATTGTTTTAAGGCACTGTTTGGAAAATAAATCGTACACTTGGAAACCTACGTAAGAATAAATAAGTAATTAACAGGAGTAACTCATGATATTGTTAGAACATTAAACCCCGTAGGAGATATGTTTTATTCATACGATATTTATAGAGTACCTAACATAATGAAAACCTAATGGACCCTGAGCCCACAAGCCGGGCCGGGCCTATTTATCCTCTAATGCTCCCCGCAGTCCGAGCGGCGGAATCGCAAAAGCTCGGACTGAAGAAAAAAATTAAGAAAGCAAAATAAAACAATAAACCAAAATAAAACTGGATAACCCAAAGTATCCCCTATTCTAATTTTTGTTTACGGATAAAAAAAGTATCCGAATTGAAGGATAAACCAAAGTATCCCAAACAGTCGTCTCGGGAATAACACCAACAAAAGTCATCTCTGGAATAAGAACCCTAGATTCGATACCAACAAAAATTGTCTCGGAAATTAATACCCTAGATTCGACATAAAACAAAAACAAACAAACTAACAAACAAATAATAAAACAAAACTTTTTTTTTCAACAATAAAACAAATCTTCTTGTAGCAAGCGAAAGCACCGACAAATCTTCAATGTCTTTCATCATGCATAACTTCTGTGTAAGGACTTTGACAAACTTGATGTCCTTTGTTGATCGGTGCATATCGTTACAGGTGAAACAATCAAAAGTGTTAATCACAAGGGTACTTAGACAAAGTGAAAATTCAATCGGTCAAAGTAAGACCAAATACAAACGAAGGAAA
>LBNU01025470.1:43726-82348 GCA_014162995.1 Artemisia annua
AAGTTAATGCGGATAAGTCTAGTAAGACAGCTAGTACAACTGAAGTTAAGAAGGATGAGTCTAATAAGACAGGTAATACTATGGAAGTTAATGAGGAAGGTTTGAGTAAGGGTTCTACTCCTATTGTTGAAAAAATTGGAAAGCTTGAAAAGTTACTTATTGATGGTAGAGCAACTCTTGTGGATGATAATGGTCATCCTATCCCGTCGACCTCTGCCACTCAGAGGGGAAACCCATTTTCAAAGGTGGGAAAAATTGTGGTGTCTGATTCTGAAGACGAGGTTGCCAACCCATTTGATGAGTCTGCTAATATTTTTGGTGGGGGGCAAGAGTTTGAACAAGAGTATGATGACTATGATGATTATGCAAACCAGGTGTATGATCTTCCCGGTAATTTGGATGCTTTTAATGCCATGTATGGTACCAAGCTTCAAGGCCCTAGGAAGTAATTCATTTCGTAGTTCTTGTTATCATTGAGTTGTGGTTTGATTTCTAGTTTTTAGAAATTAGGAAGTATCTTGTTATGTAAGCTTTTAGCCTATGTAACGGGCTGAGATGTGGGACTTCACCCATATCCATTGTACTTAAAAGTTTTTTGGTTAATATATTTACCAGGGTGCAGGATTACTCCCCTTTACCCATAACACATCATGTAAAGGTTATAATTTTACACCTCTGTAACCATATATCCATATTTTGACATAAACTTTTAATTGGCATTCATGTCAATAGCACTTAACAGTAGAAATTACTTAGCATACGTAAATGGTGAGACTAAATTTATTCATCAACAATAACAAAGATGAAGCAAAGAGAACATACCTGTCCATTAAAGACAGAAGTTGCTTTCGTACATCTCGAGCTCTCCTTGTTAGCCTTTAATGTTGTTAGATCAAATGTTTATCTGTTTAAGACTTGTATTTAAGTACGTATTATGTTTATTGTTTGTATTGGGTCAGTTTAGGTCTGCTACATGGGTCCAAACATTTAATCCAAACAGGCCTATAGTTGACAGTTATTTAGAAACGGTATCACAACGTTTGAGTGAAGCATTGTATCGTTTAGATTAGTATATATAGATTAGGTTTCTGTAAACAGTTGTTAACCACGTTATTTAATATATCAGAAGTATTAAAGGGTTCAACCCATTCTCTTGTTCTCATATTGTTCTTGATGATGATGCATACATGATGCTTGTTGGGTTATTAATGATCCTGGAAATCCACATAAGACCTGTGCAAAAGTGGTATCAGAGCGACGAGGAATCAAACAACACAACAATTCATGATTTTGATCATCATACAAGATTCAAAAGCCGAGACAAACAAAGTTGTCTAGGGCACGAATTGTTTCAAATCAACATAGAAAGAAGGGTATTGTGGTACAACGCATAGAAAGGAGACAAGCAACAGCGGAACGACAAACAAAATCAATTTTGTTTAGACGTTGGTTAATACCGTCGGGTATTAAGAAGGAAAAGGAATAAAAGCAACAAGGTTGCTTTCGGTAAAAGGAAAAGAGGAAGCGCAGAAACATTGAAAGGCGTTGCTTGGAAGTTTGAAAAGAATACCGGTTATAAACAATCAAGGATTGTTTAGGAGCGTTAGCAATACAAGAACAACAACAAAATTTGAAAGAAAAGGAGCAAATTGATCACTCGCTGCAAAAGGAATACCGAAAGGATATTGAAAGATTGTTGATATACGGTGTGGAACAAAGAAGGAAAAGAGAAAAGGGTACGCGGTTTTGAGTGATAAGTATGGAAGGATTGCTTGAAGAAACAATGAAGATCACTCAAGAAGAATTTGATACTAAAACATTAGGGGGGAAAATGTTAGCCTTTAATGTTGTTAGATCAAATGTTTATCTGTTTAAGACTTGTAGTTAAGTACGTATTATGTTTATTGTTTGTATTGGGTCAGTTTAGGTCTGCTACATGGGTCCAAACGTTTAATCCAAACAGGCCCATAGTTGACAGTTATTTTAGAAACGGTATCACAACGTTTGAGTGAAGCATTGTATCGTTTAGATTAGTATATATAGATTAGGTTTCTGTAAACAGTTGTTAACAACGTTATTTAATATATCAGAAGTATTAAAGGGTTCAACCCATTCTCTTGTTCTCATATTGTTCTTGATGATGATGCATACATGATGCTTGTTTGGTTATTAATGATCCTGGAAATCCACACAAGACCTGTGCAAAACTCCTTAGAGACCGCACCTGCACAAAATTCTCGTAGCACCACTGCAAAGAAAAATTGTTTGCTTTCCAAGCCTTATAAACAGCAAGCAAAGTGAGTTGATCACCCTCGGGATCGATAAACTTAGCCTTCTTTTCATTAGCTTTGGATTGTCTTTCACTAGGTCGATAGAAAATGTTTCCAGTCTGAAGCATAGCAATAATCGTTAAAATCTCGTCACTACAACCCAAATCTACACTTGCAAGGAGCATCTTCAATAAAGAAGGTTCCAGCGGAAACTCTGCCATAATCCGACCCAATTTGGTGAGAAGATCACCTTCCTCATCCAATGGTCCGAGGCTGTACAGTTGTTGCATAGCAGATAAAAGAGCTTGCGGGGACGGTGGGTTCATGAAATCGAAAGCAAAAATGTCGGTTATCCCCATAGTTTTCAAAGTCAGAGTAGTCACGCCAAGATTAATCCTATGAATTTCTGGAGTCGAAGTAGGAGATATCTCGTAAGTCGTAATTATATGCGAACTCTGTGTAAAGTCGGTAGCATTTCCCTGGTCCAGTCCGTCCAGCCCGACGCGCTCTTTGTTTGGCGGATGCTTGGGATATTGGAGTGACGACACGTGATTGAAGCCCAAGCTTTGGGTTATACACATTTTTTTTACCAAATCAATGACATAAAATATCCCATCAATACTGACATCATATCTTCATCTTCATTGATTCTTGTTGCCATCTTCTTTCTTTCTTTGAATTTGGTTGATTACTATTTGAACTTTAGGGCTTCTTTTTTTATAACCAGGAGTATATCTTATTTTATTTTACCTTTTTGCACTTCGTGGCATATGAAAACTGGATGCCCATGCGAGGCTCGGGTGTTAAATAATTGCTTCCGGGTAAAATAAAACACTTGAGTATTATAAATTTATAATAATACATGTTTTCCACGTCAACATTCAACAACATGAGAAAACAAATTTGATTGTTCATATGAATGGGATATACTCAAGTATAAAATCAATTGACTGGTCTATGCCTTTGTTAAAAAAAAAATCAACAATGCATGCATCGCTTTACTAGATGAATACTCGCGAAAAGAGAAGGTTTAGAGCGGCAAATAATTATATTTGTGAAATCGTGATTCTGGTTCAACCTTTGATGCAAAAGGTGTGCTTTTTGAAATACAAAGCATGTTTTTTTTGCTAGCAGCGGATCTTGTTGCTCGTTTGTCTTTCATCTCTATGTAAATCCACATTATTTCTAAGAGCATTGATTGGAATGCCTAACTCGTATGTCTAATAATATGTGTAAACATATGTGTCAGCATCCTATTAGGGACAGCAGGAGGACCCCCTTCTTCACAATTCAACCATTTATTGCCACATCTATTAGGCACACAATTAGTCACATATTTATGTCTCCCAATCATTTTCCTATTTCTAATAAAGAGAAATAAATGCAAACAATTTGTATATAATTTTATATTTGAAAATTTGCCAATTTTAAAATTGATCAAGCTTAATGGTAATTTAGGTTTACTATATTAATTTAATTCAAGCCAGTAAATTCCGTTAGTGGGGGAGTGAACCCAGGGGCGGAACCAAAAAAGAATCGATGTAGGGGCAAAACTTAAATGTAGAAACTAGAAGGGAGGGTTAAATAGTTTCACCGTTTATAATTACTTGTTAAAAAGTTTCGCCTCTTTTAAGTCCGTTTAAGTTTCTTTTATAAACTTGTTGAATTTTACTAGTTATATGATATCTACTTAACTAGTTATGAATGTAAAATGTAAGTAATGTAAAGAGTAAAAGAAAGAACATAACCAAAGGAGACGCCGATATTTATACTGGTTCGGCACGAAGCTCACTCTTCATCCTACTCCATTCCCCAAGTACCACAGTCGAGAGTTTTCAATCATTATGTCAACACACTCCTTCAGGCGGAGCAATCCGTACACAAGCTTACACCAAGTCTACCGACACTAAGCGGAATATCGAGTTCTAATCGTAGCTAGAACCAATCTATACCAAGGCCCACGTGGCCACACGAACAAGCATACTTTTCCTACTTGGATCGACACACGATCCAACCCTTCACACGAACGAGCACTCTCGTTCACTTGAATCCTTCCCGATTCAAGCCTTCACACACCGACTTCACTAAGTCCTAATCTTCACACTAGAACACCACTAAGTTCTAGTCTTCACACCACAACACATAACTATTACAAGACCTAGCCTGGTTACAACACTTCTTGAACTTTCACCTTTGTACAAGTTCACCCTAACACAACTAGTCACGACTCACACACAAGTCGGATATAATTACAATATTCACAAATGAGAGAATAGAAGGAAGAAGAGAATCGTAACAATTGTTACGTTTGTGTGTGGACTCTTATAACACTTTGGTTTTTGACGACTTCGAGTGTTCTTCTCTTGCACTTTGATATAGAGGATGAGAGAATCACTTATAAACAGATACCGACATGTTATAGTGATCAAAAAAGGAAGAACGAAAGAACATAATGTTTTTGTGCTAAGAGGGTTGATTTTTTAAAAAAGAACAGTTCAATATTTATAGCCGTCAGGAGGAGCGTGGACGGTCCCTTATATAGGTGACGGTCCTTTATCGCTAAGGGACCGTCAGTCCATTTAAGGGACCGTCCCGACAGACGCTCCTCTTTTTGTCCTGACGTGGTAAAAGTTTATCTAGTGAAAAACTTAACTGTTTGGCGGAAAAAAGAGATGTTAGACCATTTGAATTTGAATTTATTTTGTTAATAAAACATTTCTTTAAAAACATAAAAATACTTTTGTGAAAAATATTTTGTCATACATAAAAATATAAGTTTTAGTGAAAATAAAATCTTTGATCACTTTACTAGTTTCAGTATGAAGTTTGTTCATACCTGAAGTGACGTTGTAGTAGATACGTGCAAGAAACGGGTTTCCCCGATTAAAGATTTATTAACCGTAACTTTACGTAACATATTTTTATATTTTGTGATTATCAAAACGTATGAAGACCGAATAATGCAAGGGATAATTCCAAAAATGACTAAGTTACCCAATCGATGGAGATTTTTGACATTCGATTTGAAAAATCTTATTTTGACCAGTTGCCCCGGTTGCCCAAAACGTGTCCCCCCCATGGGACACCAAGTGTCCCAAGTTGCCCAAAATTTGGCGGCTTTGCCCAAAATTTGTCTGAGTTGCCCAAAAATTTGCCGCTTGGCGTTCCCCCGTTAAGTGTTGCGTTGCGCAACTGGTCAAAATAAGAATTTTCAAATCGAAGGTCAAAAATCCCCATCGATTGAGCAACTTGGTCATTTTTGGAATTATCCCATAATGCAAATAACGTTTTTGACATTATCTGTATTAACATTAAAGGTCTATGTCAGGTCAGGGTCTTCGAGTTGGGTTTTTTCAAGGGCAAACTGAAATGAAGCGAATTTAGTATGAACCAAACCGAGTCCGATGTGGCTTTCATTTGCGCCCAAAAATCCAAAATTGTATCCTTTATTACCAAGTCAATATTCGAACAAAAGAAAAATATATAGCAATCATATACGTACAATTTTAGAAGGCTTTTAATGGTTTCGATATATCGGAGGTCCAAACAATACTAGTTTACTAAATACACTAAATTAGTAGAGTTCATTTTATACGCCAAAAAACAATTAAGTACAACGGATGTGATGTCATTTTTTGGGGAAAAAAACTTAAAAGATAACTGTGATGTCATTTAAGATTTTAATGTTCTTATTTAATTGAATAATTAGATAAGAAGAAGGGCACAAATAATTAAGGAAAAGGAAACAATTAGAAATAATGAAAAGGTAAAAAATTGAGCAGCGAAGAGACAAAATTTATGCTCGAACACCTAATCATCTGTGTAGCAACGCAGCGTACAAAGCAACTAAGCCAAAACCATCTCTTTGTTGAAATTTTACTTTGCTTTTATTTATAATTTCTTAGGGGCAAATTGAAAAATTAGTAATTTTCTCCGAAAAAAGCTACCATTGTCGGAAGAAGGCTTGTGGGGCAGCTGCCCACACTGCCCCCAAGGTGGTACCGCCCCTGAGTGAACCCGGAGATTCGTCAATCAATTCTTTCTTCTGGAAACGACTAAAAAGAGCAGGGCTTGTCTGGGGCAAGGGATGCAGGTATGAAAGATGAAGCTTGAAAACGGGGGAGTTCTTCTACTACATGTTCAGAGAAAGATTTCCCCATGGCATAGCTCAGTCACTCAATCATGGGAGGGTCACATGATTCTTCTCCTAAGCGCAGGTGTAGCTCCCCATGGTGTTCATTTATGTTCTCATACATCCCGATACGGTTTGTCTTGGTAAAAAATTATTTCTCTTTCGCCCAGGGGAACGCGACATTCAGAGAAGAGATAAGGGTAATGTCACAATGAATGAGGATAGGTGTAGAAAGAGGACTGACTCTCCTTATTGAGAGAGCGATAAAAGTCAACTAGAGGACTCTATATTAGTGATCTAAAAGCGGAGAGAGGAATTCCTCTAAGTCGTATGATCAATGTTTTCAAGAAAACATACACTCTTTATAAGTATTTTTTCCTCAAAAATCAGCACAAACACAAAAAACAATGAGATTGTCATCAAGGAAACCACGTATTATAATACTTCGTTTTATATACAAACTAGCTAAAAGACCCGTAGTTAGAAAACACGTAATAAAACATCCACCTAACACAAATTCTCTCTCTCTCTCTCTCTCTCTCTCTCTCTCTCTCTCTCTCCCTTACTCTCTCTCTCTCTCTCTCTCTCTCAAAAACCAAGTACCATGAGACATAGCTCATACTTTGAAGTGAAGATGTGCCTAAAATTTAAATATCTTTGAATTTCATAGGATCTGGGAAAACTGGATGGTCATGCGAGGCTGGATCAGGACGGAGCTGGTAGAGGGGCTGGCGGGTGCTCGCCACCCTCAAATGACTCAGCTAGCGCAACTTTTATCTTGATTTCCAGCCCACGTTTCATAATCCATTCAATCTATCCCCCGTCAAATGGCTCATATCTAAGCATCAATGTCGTCGTTTGCGCTTGTCGGATAATATTTGTTTGTTTTAGTCACTGAGTTAAGCCACCGTTTGCTTGTTTTCTTCATTTTCTCAACTAATCGAGTAAGTATTTCATAGGTCACGTAATTTAGAAATGGGTTTGAGTGTTTAAAGAAAAGTTGTGTTAAACACACAAGTGATAAGGAGAAATGTTAAGTTTAACATAAGAAGAATTACATTGATATCCTTGCAAAATCTTTAAATAACATCAATGTCCTTACGAATTATGTATAATATAGTTATGTCACACCTTTTTGTTAGATTGCATAGGGGAATGGGGAACTCATTTTTATTGTTTGCTTTTGTTTGTTCATTTTTTATTTGTAGTTTTAAATGTTTTTAGCTGTTTAATTTTGTTATTGAATTAATGTATCAAAATCTAACAAAGCACATACATGGTAATTTGGTGCAAACCGGTGAATTATATTAATATCAACAAACAAATTACAAGAATTCTCTGAACTATGATGGACATCACCCATCCAGTTATGAAACATACAAACAAGCAGTCGTATCAAAACAGACTATACATCCATCAATAGGTTAACAAAACCAAATGCTATCCGATATCGAATAACCTTGAACTCATATCTCTGATAACACAGAACCATCCAATGACATCAAAACTGCACTATATCATGAACCATGCCTGTTTTGATTCTTAATTCACCATTAATGCACCTACCATCTAGCTACATTTCCACATCACTTTCCATCCAAACCATTCAACCAACATCCACAATAGAATGGACAGAAAAGGTGTGTGGCTTCACTAGGAACCCATAACCCATCCGTTGGGGGGCTCTGCCAATACAGCCTACATTTCCTTCTCTAGAAAGGCTTCAGCTGCATGGGAACACACACCCTCAATGATGACCAGCCATACCTCCTGTGGTGGTGTATTGGAAAGACCAAGAAGGATCATCTTACACTCTTCTCTATTCAAACCATCATACACCACCCTCCAAAATACCCTTCACAAAGCACAGTCCTACTTTATGGTACATTTATTTGAATTAGACCTCCTATTGGTACAACATATCCTACCAAACTTCCTCCCAAGGCCAAGTATTGGAAGGAGTATGTGCACCATATAGGTACAGTCACACCAAAGAAACTCCAAGGTACAAGGTACTGTAACAATGTAGTGGTTTGTAAACATATGAGACTGCTAATCTTTGTTCCATACTTTTTATAGCATTCTGAGAACCTCTGTGATCCACTAAAGTGATGTTTGGAATTTAACAGTACATATCCAAAACACCCCTTTAATACAGATATAACCATCACTAGCATCTTATCAATCATTCAAGCATCCCCATTATGATCAACATAATACAATAATTTAGAGTGTCTATGAAAGATATGATGATTTCATGTAGGTATTTTGTTGCTTGAAGGTCATACTACAATAATTTAAAGACGTAACTGTAATGTCATTGGTTTTAAGATCAGTTAGGATGATCGAACTATTATGCTAACCGTTTAGATGAGTTGTATGTTACTATTATACACTAAATAATTACGACCCCCTTAACACAAATTTTTGGCTCCGTTTTTGGCTGGGGTGTTATAGTTGCTTCCATTTATAAGAGAAAATACTTAGGAGTGTATAAACATGCATGACATTAATACATGTTTTCCATGTCAACAACATGAGAACAGTTCATATGAATTCGTAATCCTGATTAGAAATTGTTAACTTCATATCGTTGATTTTTCTTTTATTGATGAAAAATCTTTGTATTTTCAATGTCAAAAAGCAAAAACTAAAAAATAATACGGAGTATTAATTAACCGACCTATCCTTATTTGACCGACTTTACTCCAAATAATTTAACAGCTTAGCCCATTAGAGAAGTAAAATATTATATATCCCCTTCGTCCCTTTTTCCCATAATCAACACAAACACAAAAAAAAACTAAATCAAATCCAGTCGAATACTAAAAAAAACAATGCGATCATCATCAAGGTAAACGTTAGAGAAGCTAGAAAACTTATCAATAGTATCAAAGGTATGCACCGAACTCAAATCACATCTCGGTTTCACCGACAAAGTATTAGCTGAATATCTTATTAGTTTAGGTCATGAATCTTTAACTGTAGATGAATTTTATAAAAAGTTGAATGCTGATCTCCCTTTATATATTGCTAGTATACTTTTCAATATTATTCATGCTAGTACGAAACCGAATACTAGAGATGATCATGTTAAGGCTAATTTAGACAAGAACATTACGTTGAAAAAGTCCAAAAATAGCGAAAAACGTGGTGAGTTGGATGATAAGTCTAGGATTGGGAGGATTAAGCTTACTGATGATGAGGATTTGTCTAGACGGCCTTTCAAGAAGAAGATGAGTTCGCCCGAGAGATGGGATGTGAATCAGTTGATTGCCTCGGGTGTTTTGAGTGTTAAAGATAATCCCATGCATGATGATGAAACGAACTACGGGATGGTTTATCAGGAAGAAGGTGGAGACGACGNAGTGTAACAATGTAGTGGTTTGTAAACATATGAGACTGCTAATCTTTGTTCCATACTTTTTATAGCATTCTGAGAACCTCTGTGATCCACTAAAGTGATGTTTGGAATTTAACAGTACATATCCCAAACACCCCTTTAATACAGATATAACCATCACTAGCATCTTATCAATCATTCAAGCATCCCCATTATGATCAACATAATACAATAATTTAGAGTGTCTATGAAAGATATGATGATTTCATGTAGGTGTTTTGTTGCTTGAATGTCATATACAATAATTTAAAGACGTAACTGTAATGTCATTGGTTTTAAGATTAGTTAGGATGATCGAACTATTATGCTAATCGTTTAGATGAGTTGTATGTTACTATTATACACTAAATAATTACGACCCTCTTAACACAAATTTTTGGCTCCCTTTTTGGCTGGGTGTTATAGCTGCTTCCATTTATAAGAGAAAATAAACATGCATGACATCAATACATGTTTTCCATGTCAACAACATGAGAACAGTTCATATGAATTCGTAATCCTGATTAGAAATTGTTAACGTCATATCGTTGATTTTTGTTTTATTGATGAAAAATCTTTGTATTTTCAATGTCAAAAAGCAAAAACTAAAAAATTATATTAATTAACCGACCTATCCTTATTTGACCGACAATTTAACAGCTTAGCCCATTAGAGAAGTAAAATATTATATATCCCCTTCGTCCTTTTTCCCAAAATCAACACAAACAAAAAAAACAATGCGATCATCATCAAGGAAAACGTTAGAGAAACTAGAAAACTTATCAGTAGTATCAAAGGTATGCACCGAACTCAAATCACATCTCGGTTTCACAGACAAAGTATTAGCTGAATATCTTATTAGTTTAGGTCATGAATCTTTAACTGTAGATGAATTTTATAAAAAGTTGAATGCTGATCTCCCTTTTTATATTGCTAGTATACTTTTCAATATTATTCATGCTAGTACGAAACAGAATACTAGAGATGATCATGTTAAGGCTAATTTAGACAAGAACATTACGTTGAAAAAGTCCAAAAATAGCGAAAAACGTGGTGAGTTGGATAATAAGTCTAGGATTGGGAGGATTAAGCTTACTGATGATGAGGATTTGTCTAGACGGCCTTTCAAGAAGAAGATGAGTTCACCCGAGAGATGGGATGTGAATCAGTTGATTGCCTCGGGTGTTTTGAGTGTTAAAGATAATCCCATGCATGATGATGAAACGAACTACGGGATGGTTTATCAGGAAGAAAGTGGAGACGATGAGGAGCTTGAGGTTGAGTTAAACGAAGACGAACCTACCTTTTTGAAAGGATTGAGTCATTACTCGATGGACATGTCACCAGTTAAGATAGTTAAGAATCCCGAAGGCTCTTTGAGCCGTGCAGCGGCTTTGCAGTCTGCGTTGATAAAGGAACGACGAGAAGTGAGGGACCAGCAGCAAAGAACAATGCTTGACTCCATCCCGAAAGATCTGAATCGTCCGTGGGAAGACCCCATGCCTGATAACGGCGAGAGACATTTAGCACAAGAACTGAGGGGAGTAGGGTTGTCTGCTTATGATCATAAACCCGAATGGGAAAGGGATTCGTATAGTAAAGCATTTACTTTTGGGCCTAGGTCGAAGCTGTCGTTACAAGAACAGAGGCAAAGCTTGCCGATATACAAGTTGAAGAAGGAACTGGTTCAGGCTGTGAACGATAACCAGGTGTTGGTTGTGATTGGTGAGACTGGTTCTGGTAAAACGACTCAGGTGACTCAGTATCTAGCAGAAGCCAGTTACACCACACGGGGTAAGATCGGATGCACCCAACCACGTCGTGTGGCTGCTATGTCGGTAGCCAAGAGGGTTGCTGAGGAGTTTGGTTGTCGAGTAGGTGAGGAAGTTGGATACTCAATTCGTTTTGAGGATCGCACGTGTCAAGAAACTGTAATCAAGTACATGACTGATGGTATGCTTCTAAGAGAGATTTTGGATGACAAGAATTTATCTCAGTATTCTGTTATCATGCTTGATGAAGCTCACGAGAGAACAATGCATACTGATGTTCTGTTCGGGTTATTGAAAGGTTTGCTGAAAAGAAGACCCGACCTTCGTTTGATTGTCACTTCCGCTACATTAGACGCCGAGAAATTTTCAGAGTATTTCTTTAGTTGTAATATTTTCACGATTCCCGGAAGGACGTTTCCTGTTGAGATATTCTACAGTATACAGCCCGAAAGTGATTATGTCGAGGCAGCAATAATCACTGTTACAGAGATTCACATGACAAAACCAGAGGGTGACATACTCCTGTTTTTGACTGGTCAGGAGGAAATCGAGCATGCTTGTCAGTGTTTGTTCGAGAGGATGAAAAGATTAGGCAAAAACACACCTGAATTGATTATATTACCTGTTTATAGTGCACTCCCGAGTGAAATGCAATCTAGGATTTTTGAACCGGCTCCATCAGGGAAGAGGAAGGTGGTTGTTGCCACTAATATTGCTGAAGCTTCTTTGACGATTGACGGGATTTTCTATGTCATTGACCCTGGTTTCGCTAAGCAGAATGTGTATAACCCGAAGCAAGGTATTGATTCGCTTGTTATAACACCTATATCTCAGGCATCAGCCAAGCAACGGGCGGGTCGTGCAGGTCGTACAGGTCCTGGAAAATGTTTCAGATTATATACTGAAAAAGCTTTTAATAACGAAATGTCGCCTGCCTCAATTCCTGAGATTCAGAGGACAAATTTGATGTCAATAGCATTGAATTTGAAAGCAATGGGGATAAACAATCTTTTGGCTTTTGATTTCATGGACCCACCGTCCCCTCAAGCTCTTATATCAGCCCTTGAACAGCTTTACACTCTTGGAGCACTAGATGAAGAAGGGTTGTTAACGAAATTAGGTAGAACGATGGCGAACTTTCCACTTGAACCTCCTTTGTCTAAGATGCTGTTAGTGAGCGTTGATTTGGGTTGTAGTGATGAGATACTGACTATTATTGCTATGATTACGACTGGGAATATATTTTTTAGACCTCGGGAGAAACAAGCGCAAGCAGATCAGAAGAAGGCCAATTTTTTCCTACCGGAAGGAGATCATTTAACTTTGCTTGCTGTTTATGAAGCTTGGAAGGCTAAGAACTTTTCGGGGCCATGGTGTTCTGAGAATTTTCTGCAGGTGAAATCGCTTAGGAGGGCGCAAGATGTCAGAAAACAGCTTCTATCCATCATGGACAAGTATAAATTGGATGTTGTGAGTGCTAGAAAGAACTTTACAAAGATACAAAAGGCGATAACTGCAGGATTTTTCTTTCATGCTGCCCGTAAAGACCCAAAAGAAGGATACAGAACAATAGTCGAGAACCAATCCGTTTACATACACCCCGGTAGCGCGCTTTTCAGAAGAAACCCTGATTGGGTCATCTACCATGAGCTGCTTATGACAACAAAAGAATACATGCCTGCGGTTACTGTTGTAGATCCAAAATGGCTAGTCGAATTGGCACCAAGGTTCTTTAAGGTGTCAGATCCTACTAAAATGAGCAAGCGTAAAAGACAAGAAAGGATTGAACCTCTTTATGATCGCTACAATGAGCCCAATTCGTGGAGGCTCAGCAAACGACGGGCTTGATCAGTGGCTTGAAATAAAATATTATTTTCTTTTGCTTGTAACATGAGGTGTGCTCCATTGTAGCTCATCCTTGTCGCAGCCCTTTATTGTAGTGCTTACACCTTGAACTGCTATGACAGTACTTGTACCATGTATTTTGCCTTTGTATATTTTGATGACGAACGCAAAGATTTGCCCTTTGCCAAATGGTATGCTCAGTGTTCTGCTCTTTTGCTGCTGATAACATAAACGGTGATCAACTTTTTCTCTTTGTTTTCTCATATTTTTAAGTACCTTTGTAGACGATAATTAAAAGATTTAATATTACAATGCTAATTATCTGCAACTCTGCAAGTTTGGTTGTGTCGAACTCCATAAAATCTCAACGATTGTCGCATTATATAAGAAGCTCGATGTGGTGCATAGCTTATAAAATGCAAGTAAATGAACTTTTTGTATACTAACAGAGTGAAAAGATCTTCAATATGTAATAACTAAAAGCTAAAAAAATACTCTCATCAAAATAATTAAAATATAAATAAATGTCTGAGCCTAGGTTCTAACTGGGGACCTCTAGTGTGTGAGACTAGCTTGTTAAGTTTTTTGCTGATAGAATATTTATCTTAGGTTCAGGTGACCAAATGTGCTTATATAGTTTACTTGTAAGTTATAACCACATTCTTTCAAATACAATGTTGTGTAACCATCGCTACGTACAGTTCCTTAAACGTATAACAAAAGACATGGCATACCTAGTAATTGTCGATGGTGGTGCGAGAACTGAACAAGCAATGGTTATTGGGACATACTAGATGAGGGATAACTTCCTACGTACATACTTTTTGATCCAAAGGATACTTCATGCTCAGATTTCTGTTACTTCATGTTCAAATATGATTGCGTGTTTAAGAAGGATGTATTAATTATAATCAAACTATTTCTTGGCATACTTGTTATGTGTGAAGCCTAAATAATAGACTGCAACGCCTTTTCACGCGGTTACTCATCAACAAAAATAGCCATAACAGCTTGTTGTCTAATTGAAGTCCTACCAACATTCACAAAAATCACACACTTTATCTTCATCCAATATATTTCTAAGTCCAAATAAAGGCACCCAGTTTTGTCAAATGTGGGACCCCATCTTTCACTTTCCCCTCAATTTGAATATCCCCAGACTCGCAGGTTGCACTCATGAAACAGGATTCCACATCAGCAATTTGGATTGAATGATGTCTGGTGGGATTTTTGGATAGATGACCCATCTAAAACGACCCGTTCTTCACTTATACGGTTCCTTTGGCGACCATAGTGTGGAGTAACTCAGTGTCAAGATTATTGAATTCTCTTGCAGATGCTAATGTCACCTTTACAGATATCAATTCAATTCCTCCTGATACTAATTTTATAGCTAACCTGCTGATGTTTTTCAGCAAGTGTAACATAAGGTACCTGCAGCAAAGGTCATAACATTAAAATGAATAATGTCCCAAGAACGTTTAGAAGGCCAAGTAAGGACTTAAAGCTGACGAAGAAATATATTACAGAAATCGTCGTTGTGGTTTGATGAAAGTTACGGAGATCATCCCTCGTTGATATCATTTGCATTAATGGTTCCTAAAGGTAACGTTTGCTTTCTCTTTTGGTACATCTCCCTTTATCTTTTCGGGATTAAGGGTGAAACAAATTACATACTCAAGAGAGACCAAAAGTGGTATTAATTAGACACATGAGTGACTAAAAGAGAAAGAAAACACTACAGGTACAGGCTAACTATGCAAATAGTATCGATGAGGGACGTTTCTGTTAGTTACCCTTTCAAAATTAAACAAATATTAGCTGAAAGTAATGATATTGGCTTATTAGAACAAGATCATAGTATTATTTCATCATTGTAGGGTATTAAAGATATTTTAAGTCACGAGGCAAAAGAAGCATCGTTTTTTTCTTATAGTCTTCTTCTATAGACGGTCTTATGAAATGAAGCTCACTTCTTTGCTCTTTGCTAAATTGACAAGTGAATCTGTAAACATTGTGCACAAAAGACATTATAAAATCATCAAAGACGACTATGAGTCTATGACCTTGGTGAGACAGCCAACTGCAATATATGAATTTTTTTACATCACGTAAATCATATGTTGTGGAATTTCTTTATGGTAAGATTGTCACTTATAGTACAGAGGTCCCTATTCATTTACTGAAGTTCCTCACATTGGTTACGCAAAGCCAATTCATGTAACCATTTGCTACAACTTTTTAAAAAAGGGGTGACATCTTTATAGGAAGATGAGTATTGATGCTACTTAAGATGAGTTTTGATGCTAGCTCGAGTCATTTCCAAGACCTCATGATCAGGATCATCATTTCCAAGACCTCGTGATCAGGATCATCATCAACTAACAAATGATGAATAGCAAGTGGTTTCAACTACTTAAACGAAAGAGCTAGTTCTCGTATCCACAAGTGACATAAAAACGCAGTTTCAGTAGTTTCTGACAAAAAGCATTGTCTGAACTGTTAAATTCATTTTGAAGAGATGTCTGAGCCCGGGTTCGAACCGGGGACCTCTAGTGTGTGAGACTAGCGTGATAACTGATAACCGACTACACCACCCAGACAACTTGTTTGTCTCGCAGCCACTTTAAACATATATATCAAATAAAAGCTTGGCAATAACTCGAGTCGAGCCCAAAAAACTGGAAAATGGCATGATGTTTTTGTTAGTTGTCTATCTATCTCGTATATAGGTAAGTCCAAAGAGTCATGTATGTGCTAAGAGATATACTTTATGAGTTGGCAATTAGTTGTGTATTAGCTAGAGTATAAAGGGTGATTGCCATTTACCCTAAATAGATGATATATAGGTTCTATATATTGGGTGTACTCGATTCATGAAGACATTGAAGATACAAAACAGATTCATTTTGTTGGTCTCGTTTCTATGAACAATCGGTTAAGAAAATATACTAAGTTTTATTTATAATCAATCGTTAGTTTTTTACAGACTTATTTTCATGGTACTTATACTTTTCTAACCGACACTATGAACCAACACAACGGTTCATTTAACAGACATAACGTTTCTAAACTTAACTGTCATAACCGCTAACTATAATAACTACTTTTCTACAGGCTTGTTTGGGTTAAGGCCTTAACCCAACCCGTTTACATAAAGCCTTTTACAAATACGACCCATAATACTTTTAACATACATAAACACTAAATACTTGACTTTCATGGATTAGTAAATTAGTATCCAATACATTTATCTTACAGTTTTCAAACTCGGCTGGGTCGACCAGGACAAAAAGAGTTCCAGCCAGCCGGAGTTTGTCACTTTTTCACTTGTTTCTTTTCACACGTACAGTAGTATTTGTTTTATAGTTTTTGTAATGTTTAGAGTATGAATAATCAAGTCATCACCTTTTGAGAAGAGGAGACTCGTCTTCGTTATGAAATTTACCTAAGATGGCACCCGAGCTAGGTAACTAACTCTTGTATCCTTTAGTCATTTAATGCATCCAGCAAACAGATCCACTTAAAATGAGCAAGTGTAAAAGACAAGAAAGGATTGAGCCTCTTTATGATCGCTACAATGAACCCAACGGGTGGAGGCTGAGCAAACGACGGGCTTGATCAGTCAATCAGTGATCAGGTTGTATTGAAGCATTGAAGCATTGGCCATAAAGCAAGAAATTTCAAGGGTGACACGAGTAGACCAGGGTGTCGGTACTAGGAAAGTCCTCCTTCCATTTTAGATACTATTTGGCATGATACAACTATCACATTTACATTTCACAGATTAACCGTAAGACTAATAATTAATCCACAATAAGACTCTTTGATCCATTTGTCGAAGATTTTGCATAACCCACCTCAGTTCGACCTCCTCGTCTTGTGTTAAATTTTAAGTCCAAATAAAATAAAAGATTTATATAATAACAACTCAACAAAAAGCCGTAATGAAACCCTTGAGCATTTAAAATGTTACTGTACAAGAATTTCATTAGCACGATAAAACCCGCGCAAGGCTAGCATCGTCATTGGTTCACGATCCTCTCGTCCATTGATGATTCCTCTGATGCCTTATCATCAACACACTTAACATGCATACCATAATCAATTAATCACAACCCAACGTGTAAATATACTTACAATTTATCTTTGATATCCCGTCTTTGGACCGCTTAATTTATAGCAAATTGATGCAATCTACGTGTGCAATATAGTTACAAATATCACAATGATACAATGGATTCTCCATGTTGCAGCCAATGCCGCACACGCTACATGGGCATGAACGACTTACATGAGGTACCTTTGTAAGATAATCCATCTTATGGTTCAGGTGTGCTCTAAGTTGGATTTGATTTTGTTTGGTTCTCGCATTTGATTTAGGCTTAAGGTCATTATAAGCACAATGGACGTGGAGATCAAACTCGCATATGGAACAACAAAAACTAAAGCCCGGCCCGAGCCATTTTTTTACATGAATTGCAAAGGGAAGAACCATATGTGTTTATGTTTCAATGTCCTCAAGACAAGCCTATGTGAACGTACTATAGAGATCTTGATCTTGAAATGAATGACAAAATTGGATACAATTATTGTTCACATTATATAAATCATATTTTTCCTATGGAACAATATAAACACTTATCATCATCTTTATCTTTGAACTTTGGCTTGTTTCCACTTCCTTTGTCTTGATCTTCAACGCGAACTATGTTTTGAACTTCCTCCTTGATTTGACTTCTTTGTTCCTTGTCTTCAATCTCATCTCGATCATCTTTGTCTCCTTTGTCACTATCCTCCTTCATTTGTATCATTTCATAATCTTGCATCTCCAATAATCTGTTTCTTGTATCACGATCTTCTGGTTCAATTTTCTTGTTGCTTGATTTAATGTCTTTCTCAATCTGTTTCTCCTTCTGAAATCTTGATAGCGTCTCTCGATGCTTCTTGCATTCGCCCTTGTCAATACTTGGTTCTTCATCTAGATGTTTCTTATCAGAAACAACTTCATGGTTCTCTCTCTCAAACTGTTCTCTTACTGTCTTTAACTCTTTCATCTCTTTGCTTGTGCAATCTCTCAACTTCTTGAGGTTCTCTAACTCTATCTACATTTGTTTCTCAAATGTCATTTCTCTATTTCTTAGTTTCTTCTCAAACTCTTATTTTTCAATCTCTAACTCTTGAAGCATTTCAAACTTCCAAAACTCTAATTTACTCTTCAAATCAATTTCTATCTCTGACCGCATATCTTCTAATTTTCCTTTTGGAATTTCATCCTTCTCAATGATAATTCCTTTCCTTNACGGATGAATAGTCCCCGTACCATGCTCCATTACCTTTTTGCAACATATGTACTATATACAGTGACAATATGTACCAGCTAAATTGTATCCACATATAGTGGCCTAATCACAATGTAATACACTTTTTGGTTTCAGTACTTCGAACGGAGCTACTTCTGGGTTTTAGAATATATATAATTAGATTAGGATTAGTATAGTTTGAGCCCAGTTCAAATGTTATGATATAAATATTACGACATATGTAATCTCATATTAATCAATTAATTAATTACGTCTTACATGGTATCGAGCCAAAACTAAAGTCCAATCATGAATTCTTTTTCGTTCTCTTCATTAGTGGACTATGTTGCGTGGTGTTATTTTTCAAGAATCATTGTGAAAATTTTGATATCATAAAGCACATCATTGGTGGTTCTACTAGTGCTACTACTTTTGCTCCTCCTACGGTGGACTGGCTAAAGGCATATGTTGAATCTATTGTCAAATCTTGGATTTCTTAACTTTTAGAAAGACTTCAAGGTAGACTCGTTACGGCTAATCCAAATTTGTTAAAGATGCTTGGGATCTTCCTGAAAATATTTTTCTTGACAATAAAATGACACGTGCAATTGCTTTAAAAGGTGAACTTTGTGTCATACAACTTGGTGATCGTACTATTGATGCATATTTTCAAAATATCGAGTCCATAGTTACTTTACTTAATGCTTTTGGCTCGCCTCCTAGTAATGATGATGTTGTCACTTTACTTACGCCATTAATAGTTTAAGTGACAAGTTTGCTCATGAAGTCTAGATTATTGCACATTGGGACCCTTTTCCTGACTTTGCCACAGTTCATTCCATGTTCACGGCCGAAGAGATGCGGCTCAACTCCAAAACACAAAACATTTGTCAAGTGATGTAAGTTATTCGGCTCCTACTATTTCAATCAGTCTTAAGGAATGGGGAAAACTTGTATACGGGAGATAGATTAATTTTTCAAAGGGGTGCATGTCACTTCATCTTTGAGTCTTAAGACACTTTGAATATTAAGGAGTTTCCTTATGTAATTTAGTCAATTAGCTAATCTAAAAGTTATGATTTAATTGGTTCAGTCTAGACAAAACTAGAACTATTAATAATTCCATCAGTTTAATTAGTTTTTATTCAAGTTTTCAAGATTTTAAGTCTTGTGTGGTTCACCACTATGTTAATGGAATTGTTTGTTTTAGTATTTGAATTAGATTAGGATTAGTAAAGTTCGAGTCCAGTTCAAATGTTATGATATAAATATTACGACATATGTAATTTATATCTATATCTATACTACTTATAATGGAGGAAGGACTCTCTCTCAAAAAAATTCAGATGTACAAAAAATGATGCATGATTTACAACACTTTAAAGCAAGCAATTTTCATAATTACAACAACCAAAGCATTGTGTACAACAAAAACTAGCATGAATCGAAATTCAGACTACTTTCCTTAGAATTCTACATTAATAGCATTAAAAACACCCCTACACCCAATATTACAATCATTTAAACACAATGTACAACCCCCATTCTACATTAATAGCATTAAAAACACCCCTACACCCAATATTACAATCATTTAAACACAATGTACAACCCTCCATCTTAACCTAGACACGAACCTGTAACCAAGACTCGACTCAATAAAACTCGACTCGATACACAAGGCTGTGAGCTCAAGCTCACGGCATCCCTTGTTTTCGCAACTCAATAACAACGACAACAACAAAAAGAAAGAAAATGATACCAAACAATTATTTAGCTTCATATTTATAGCAGGGACGGACCCACATGGGAGCCGGGTGTGGCACGGGCCACACCCAATTTTAGGTCACGAAGTGTAAACTTTTTATAAAATATGTCTTTTTTGGGCTTGTGCAACACCCAATTTTACCTAATAAATTCTTTATCGAGCAACTTTAGTACTCACGGTCATAAAAAAAATTTTGTGCAACACCCTCTCAAAAATCCTCGGTCCGTCCCTGATTTATAGTTTTAATCTTTATTTAATCAAAAACTCTTGAAAATTTATGTACTTATCCCCCACCGTCGCTAGAACGACAAAAAGGGTGGTGGGTTTTCCTACCTTCGACCGCCGGTATCAACAAAACGAGAGAGAGATGGTTTTGGTGATGAAATCGAGCTGTGGTGGTGTTATTCGTGGTGTTGGGAGGTGTTTCTTGGCGCGTGATGTACGTCAAAATGATGGGGAGGTTGTAAGGAGTGTGGTGGTGGTGGCGGTGAGTTTAAGTGGCCGACGGTGGTGTTTGTTTGGCCGGAAAAATGACTGGAGAAGAAGAAGAAATAGGGTGCAGCTGGTATGAGAGAGAAAGGGTGTCAAACCCTAAGTGAGAGTATAATTGTGTGAACCTTATTGCACCCTTAGGGACTAAGATTGTAAATATATGCTAGGGTGGGAAGTGTAGTTTATCAAATCTTTTAGTATTTCGTTCTCGAGGCAAATTTAGGTGTCGGAATGACTTCCCGTGACATTTTTATTAATTCCATCGAAAAATTTTATTTCAGGGTACCCGCCGCTGCAACGCGCTGGTACCCTGCTAGTCTCATATTAATCAATTAATTAATTACGTCTTACATGGTATCGAGCCAAAACTAAAGTCCAATCATGAATTCTATTTCGTTCTCTTCGTTAGTGGACTATGTTGCGTGGTGTTATTTTTCAAGAATCATTGTGAAAATTTTGATATCATAAAGCACATCATTGGTGGTTCTACTAGTGCTACTACTTCTGCTCCTCCTACGGTGGACTGGCTAAAGGCATATGTTGAATCTATTGTCAAATCTTGGATTTCTTATCTTTTAGAAAGACTTCAATGTAGACTCGTTACGGCTAATCCAAATTTGCTAAAGATTCTTGGGATCTTCCTGAAAATATTTTTTCTTGACAATAAAATGACACGTGCAATTGCTTTAAAAGGTGAACTTTGTGTCATACAACTTGGTGATCGTACTATTGATGCATATTTTCAAAATATCGAGTCCATAGTTACTTTACTTAATGCTTTTGGCTCGCCTCTTAGTAATGATGATGTTGTCACTTTACTTACGCCATTAATAGTTTAAGTGAGAAGTTTGCTCATGAAGTCTGGATTATTGCACATTGGGACCCTTTTCCCGACCTTGTCGCAGTTCATTCCATGTTCACGGTCGAAGAGATGCGGCTCAACTCCAAAACACAAAACATTTGTCAAGTGATGTAAGTTATTCGGCTCCTACTATTTCACTTGATGTTAATTCGAACCCAAGGACTCGATCGAGACACTAGTGATACTCGTAACACTTGTTACATGTCCTCGTAACACTTGTTACAGTCCACGGACATGTAACAACTTTAGTCGCGTTTTTTTGTCGTTTTAGTAACACTTGTAGGTTTGCTCATGATAGCTTGGCCAAGGCCTTGTCTTCATCAAATTCGTCTCTTTGGCAGACGACTCAAGTTCCAATATCTGGTGGTTCAAACCCAAGACAAGTTAATAAAACTTTCTCGGCCAAACAGTATACTACCTTACCCTCGAATTTGGTTCAGGCCCAAGTCCTGGAACTTGTACACAACCAACAACGCCTATTGGCCTAGTTTGCACAGTAGTTTGGACTGGCCCAATCGACGGGTATCTTGGGCTCCCGACCTTATTCTCCTCGGCCTACAGCCCAACCCAGTCCACCCGATTTAGGCCCAGTTCTAGCCCAGCCTTAAGGCCCAACACAGTTTTCTCCACAAGCATTTTAGGCCCAAACTCATGTAGCCCAACCGACCCACTCTCTCAGCCAGTTCCTACACCCCATTCGGCCCAACCCGCTTCTACTGTTACTTTGGTTTATAGACAAGAGACATTGCTTCTTCAAGCATTTAGCACCATGACTCTTCAAGACCCCACTTCATTTAGCACCATGACTCTTCAAGACCCCACTTCTGCAAACTAGAACATGGACACAGGTGCCTTTTCTCATCTTAATAATTTTGTTAACGATCTTAATACTGTTTTTTATAAATGCATTTATCCGTCTGTCTATGTTGGTGCATCTTCTCGACTTGTTGTTTTTGAGGCTTAGAAGGCTAAGAACTTTTTAGGGCCATGGTGTTCTCAGAATTTTCTTCAGTCAAAATCGCTTAGGAGGGTGCAAGATGTCAGGAGCTTCTATCCATCATGGACAAGTATAAATCGGATGTTGAGAGTGCGGGGAAGTACTTTACAAAGATACAAAAGGCGATAATTGCAGGATTTTTCTTTCATGCTGCCCGTAAAGAACACAAAAGAAGGATACAAAACAATGGTTGAGACCAATCCGTTTACATACAGCCTGGTAGCACGCTTTTCAAAAGAAACCCTGATTGGGTCATCTACCACGAGCTGCTTATGACAACAAAAGAATACATGCGGCGGTTACTGTTGTAGATCCAAAATGGCTAGTCGAACTGGCACCAAGGTTCTTTAAGGTGTCAGATCCAACTAAAATGAGCAAGCGTAAAAGACAAGAAAGGATTGAACCTCTTTATGATCGCTATAATGAGCTAATTCGTGGAGGCTCAGCAAACGACGGGCTTGATCAGTCGCTTGTAATAATTAAATATATTTTCTTTGCTTGTAAACTGATTAGTTTTTTAGTTTATTCATGCACCATGGTGATATAATTTGCTATAATGTTAGATTAATTTGTAAAATCATGTAGCTATTAAAGTCCTTTCTCTTTGTTTTTATAGTTGTGACATAAATCAGTTGCAATCATATTAATTACCATTAGCAAGGCCTGGTGAATTAAGAATAAGTCACCACTAGGGGTGGAAACGAGCCGAGCCGAGCCCGAGCCTGCCAGAGCTCAAGCTCGACTCGTTTATATATATAAAGCTCGAGGTCGGGCTCGAGCTCGTTTCGAGCCTCATATATTGAGCTCGAGCTCGGCTCGTGAAAACCTTCACAAGCTCCACTCGGGCTCGACTAATTTATATGACGTGTTAAAGAAAACAAAGTTCAAATGGAGCTCGGCTCGTTAATTACCTAAGGCTCGAGCTCGTTTACTACTTTTAAGCTCGTTTATACACGTTTATACGTATAGACAATATATATACGTATATACTTTTAGGGCTCGTTTAGGCTCGCGAGCCTACTCTAGCTTTTTGTATAAGCTCGGCTCGTTCGAGCTTTTTACCGATCCGATCCTGAGCTTTTCACGAGCGGTTCTGCTCGTTTCCTGCCCAGTTACCACTATGACATAATCCTTTATTCTGACTTTCCATGCATGGTGTCTAATAGTGTTCATGGTAACCTTACCTAGGATGGCACCAGAGCTAGCTACCTCTTGTATTCTTTAGTCATTTAACGCTGTTAGTATCTAGCAAACAGAACCACGTATAAACTAGTTTTGTATATGTTACACGAACCATTGTAGAACACGATCATCAAGCCCAATTGTTGTATCAATACAACATCTGTTCAGCCTGATGTCGATTGTGCTTTTCTACATGGGTCTGTCGATGAGGCAATTAGCATAAAAGGATAAGTGACTCATCGTATCTTAAGTATATAGATACAAGAACCTTTTTTGTTTATGTATGCTATGTTTTGATTTGTAAAGGTTTTGATTGACTTCATTTTTGTGTGAAATAAGAAGATGAGGTAATTAGCAAACCCGATTAACCAAACTGAATATATGTGTGTCCGTTACTATTCGTTTAAAATGTATCATATATAACTTATATTATCACATTTTTTTTTCTGGAAAGCATGCACAACTTGCATTACCATGCATAAAAAATTGCTCTAAAACACTAGATCATCTTCTTCTTTTTTTTATAGTCAGCAAGCATCATCTTCGTTATAATTAAGAAAACCTTTGTAACAATATAAACATTATTTTTTATTTTTATTTTTATTTTTATTTTTAACTAGACAATATAAACACTCGACATTAAACAAGCAAATATGGTCCACATAAAGAGTCAAAGATATTGGAACTTAAGTTTAAGACGACTCACAACTTCAAGTGTGAACCCGACCTATTTTAGTTTTTTTTTTGGGTGATTATTGAAATTTTCAAGATGAAAATATTGGTCCCTTCAACTTGCAATTTATACTTTTGTCTTGTTGCACTTTGAATGTTATGCTTCTTAATGTTTAAGGCACTTTTTAAATTACAAAGTCAGACCAGTTGATGTTTTGAAAATTATTACACGGTATCAAAATATCCAATCATAAGAAGCATATGTATAATAGAAAGTAGAAACGGCTATGGTGATACAAGAACTAACTGGTTCAAGGCAAGTCGAGGAAGTAATATGCGATGTCTAGGTGTCGTACATGTTATTTCTTTTATAGTTCTCTAGTTTTTCGTAGCTAGTTGATCCTTTATGGCATATCATAAATGATCCAGTGGTAGTTCAAACGGTTGCTTGAGGTTAATGTGGTATCTCAGCCACATTCCATTGTACTTTAAATGTTTTTTTGGTTAATATATTTTACCAGGGTGGAGATCCCTTTTACCCAAAAAAAAAAAAAAAAAATATATAAACACTCGACATTAAACAAGCAAATATGGTCCACATAAAGAGTCAAAGATATTGGAACTTAAGTTTAAGACGACTCACAACTTCAAGTGTGAACCCGACCTATTTTAGTTTTTTTTTTTGGTGATTATTGAAATTTTCAAGATGAAAATATTGGTCCCTTCAACTTGCAATTTATACTTTTGTCTTGTTGCACTTTGAATGTTATGCTTCTTAATGTTTAAGGCACTTTTTAAATTACAAAGTCAGACCAGTTGATGTTTTGAAAATTATTACACGGTATCAAAATATCCAATCATAAGAAGCATATGTATAATAGAAAGTAGAAACGGTTATGGTGATACAAGAACTAATAACAATATTGAATATTTGCAATGTAGCTTAATGGTCGAGTTATACGAGAAATGAATACGAATTTGTGGATAGATTGCGATATAGGCTATAGCTCAACGAAGAAATACATGTATATATACATAGTCTTCAGGTTTGGGAAAACTTGTTTCTGGGAGATGGATTATTTTTTCAGAGGTGTGAATGTCACTTCATCTTTGAGTCTTAAGACACTTTGAATATTAAGGAGTTTCCTTATGTAATTTAGTTAATTAACTAGTCTAAGAAAAGTAATGATTTAAATGGTTCAGTCTAGCTAGACAAAACTAGAACTATTAATAATTCCATCAGTTTAATTAGTTTTGATTAAAGTTTTCAAGACTTTAAGTCTTGCGTAGTTCCGTTTTACACCATTACAGATTCAAATGTTCTAGAAATTAAAGGGTATTTGAAAGTGTTCTAACACTAAAACTAAATTAACCTTTAATGCCAATAGACCAAGATAATATATATTAATACCAGAACTATTCTTACTAGATCAATGTTTAATTTATTATACTTTACCAAAAAAATTATTCACAACCCATAAGGTAAATTTTTTAAACGTTAAGTTTATCAGAAAAATCTAGCAAGGAGCAAGTTGATGTAACAAGTTACACGGACTTCATACAAGAGTTTAATGGATCGATCGAATTAGCTTTTAATTCCTTGCTAGAATTTAGAATCCAACTGTGGAAGAGGATTTTTATCTCTTCGGGTAAATTAGTATGTTTCCTTCGGCTATATTTCTTTTGAAGATTCAAATCAAAACAAACACGGTTTTTATATCTCCAAATAGTTAATCCAAGTCGTTGTTTTAATGATCACCGCGTCAAAACAAGACTTGGGCTTTATATTAAGGTTAACCGAATCACTCCGAACAATGAGATTAATTAGGAGGTGTTTCGGATAGTCAATGACTCAATAAGACCCTTAAGTTAATTATGATTACCTCCTTGTGTAATTAATTTTTTTTTATATAAGTGTTATTTCAGTCTTGATATTTAAAACTTATTTTGTAATTTTAATGTATTTATTTATTTTTATTTTTTGAACAATAAAAAGTTTACTAAAAACTACCAAAAAGCTAGAAAAGGATTACAAAAAGGAATTACATAATAAAGGATTACGAAGCCAACTGTTTGAAGAAATATTACATTTTCTGTTCCTACTTATATGGTAAACCATATGAAAGAAGTTTCTACTATTTACTAATGTTAAGAGTTCCTACTATTTACTCCTTTTTTACTGCAAATGAAAATTTAAAACAGTTGGAAAATCTGTTTGATGGTCATAGCGAGTGTATAACAAAATAAATATAAAAGCTACAGTATATATTGAGAATAAGGAGAAATATATATATGAATTTGCTGCCCACCCCCCTTGACTCTTCTTGGAAAATCTTGAAATGGAGACTTTTGACCAGTTACTACTACTTTTCTAATATTGGCTGGCTACCCATAACTGCTTTTTCTAAACCACCCACCCCAAAACAAAAACACAATGTCTTTATGATCACCATCACATCTTCCAAACTTATGACGTTCGTGAAAATTAATGAAGTTGTAATTTTTGCATCTAAGCTTCTGTTAGTAGTACTTATTATATATCGTAATGGCTATATTGATCTCTTTAATTTTTACGGTTTTCGCAACAAACCTAATGCATTATAATGTAACATTAATTTGTATTCAGCTCACTATCTTTTGTTAATGACCTTAGACTTATTCATTATTTTACTCTTAAGCGAAGTACGTATACCCATTTTGTACATGGTTTATACACAAATAGCATTGATAGTTTAGATTAAAGAAGTATAATTAGCATGTACACCCATTTTAAGTGTGTATTAAGGTTTCTTTCCAAATTGACAGAGACATATATATATTGCAATAAATATGATAAAGAGATACAAACTAAACAATGGCATATAAGTCTAAATCAAATCATTTTCCCATTTCAAGCTATAAAAAAATAATAAAAATAAAATAAAATAAAATAAATAAAAAATAAATGAAAAAATTATCATCATAGATACAAAGTACTATTTTAACACTAGTCCTTTCATTCCACAAGAATCTATTCAAATATGTTAATGAAATTATAGCTAGAAAAGTATGAAATTTGCATAAAACATATTCTTCACCAACCAAATAAATTTGAACCACATATACACATCCCGAATGGAAAAAAAAAGTAAATGACTAAGCTAATTGAAAGAAAAAGAGTGAAAATGACCTTAATTAGACATATACTATATGCATACAGAAAAATCATTAAAACCATTTTAATAAAATCATCTTCTCTTCCACACACACACACACACTTTTCTCCATCATCTTTCTCTTAGTTATATGTGTGTATGGATCGATTTTCTTAGTCAAAACATAATTAAATTAGTGTGTACACACAATGGACCATCCATGGAAGAAGAAATCCTCAAACAAGTACCATGGATGAATTCCCATCTGTGACAAGATTATCATTTAATCCTTTTGATATCATCTTTCTTAATATATATACATGCCCATGTGTTTATGCATATTTATACACCAACCCTAATTAAAATCTCAACAGGGTTTCTGTAAGCAAAGTTTCTTGAACATGGACTCCATATTCGATCTTGAAGAAACAGAAAGATCTCGTTTGCTTCGGCAAATCATGGACTCCTTTGGTTTCACTTACATTTGCTTATGGTCTCACTTTACTCAGCCTTCCAAGTACATCTCTCTCATTCAAGTTCAATTCTTTATATATAGTATTCTTTGCCGTTCAAAAAGAAATGTTTAATCATCTTTGATACCCGTGCACAAATTGTAGTTGTTTGATCTGCATTGACGGGGTATACAAAGAAGGAAACAATCAAGCAAGTTCGTCATCTGGAAGTCTAACCATGACGTCTTTTCTTGACTACAAAAAGTTGATGTTCTTTATTGATAATTATACTGGGTAAGAACAACAAACTCATCGTTTTTAGTATAACGAGTATTACCAAAACTCAATCGTATGCGATAACAAGGGGTTTTAACTGAATTATTTTCTTATTAGAGGAGTTCCAGGGTTTGCATTCATGCACAATATTACATACATGGAGCGGAAAAAGTTGGAGCTCTTAACTTTGGCATCAAATTCTGCACAGCTACAATTTTATCAAGTAATTACACTTCTTATTAATTGTAAGTTTAGTTTCATTCATGTAAGAGTTGAAGCTAATGTACTGTATTCCTATTTTATCTTGCAGGAAGCAGGGATTAAGGTATCCAATATATGTACTTTAGCTCAAGATTCAGTCCATTAAACTCGCTTTATTTCACTTTTGTCATTTCTTTTTTAGCTAATTTTCGTTAAGGATCTTGTGAAATAGGCTAAAAAATAAATCGATCAAGTTGTAGTACTTTCTTTTTTGATTTATTGATCACACATATATACAATGATGATAATAAACTTCCATTACAGACTGCAATATTTATGGGGAGCAGCAATGGAGAGATTGAGCTTGGCATGACCAATGACTCCTCTCAAGTAAGAAATGTAATTCTCATCTTTCACATTGTGATCCCTTGTTCTTCGGTGTTTATGTTTATTTTAGATTATTTTAGTATTATATAATTCGTTTAAATGGTTTCGGGGTTTTTTTTTATTTAATTGTAGATAAACTTTGAAATCGAGTTGAAGAAGTTGTTTCCAGGTGATTTCCGGGAAGGTGTGCTTCTTCAACGACTTGAGGAAGCTCGGGCTTCATCTTCTTCTTCATCTTTAAGATCATTATCAATGGACAATAGCGTGGAGAACTCGCCATTTCTCTTCAACATGTTTCATTCCACTCCTTATATGTCCGAAATGTTTGCTCTCACAGAAGTACCACATATGGACCAACAAGCACCAAATCAAACACCACTGTCAACAACAATATTGAGACCAGAAGATCCTCTGCGGCAAGCTTTAGAACAAATTAGAACCTCTCAGTCACTACCTTCAAGAGAACACGAAGAAGCTGCAATGACAAGAGCAATTCTAGCTGCCATTACTTCTACTTCTTCTCCTACTCCTTCTTCTTCTTCTTCATTTCCATACCAGCGCCAACCCCCTCGAGTTGCTAGTGCTTTTAAGAGATATGGATCAAGTAATTTAGGACCTATTAAACAACGAGTTCCAAATCGACAAAATCTTCACAGAAGGTCACTTTCATTCTTACGAAATCTAAGTGAGGCTCGTGCTCAAAGAGATCAAATGGTCCAAACAACTAGACCTACTAGCAATCAACTTCATCACATGATAGCGGAGCGAAAGCGGCGAGAAAAACTGAATGAAAGCTTTCAAACTTTGAGATCATTGTTTCCTCCAGGGTCCAAGGTATGTCTAAGTTATATCATTGTTTTTATTTACAGGTGCTCTTCCTCTCTTATTGAACGTCAATTAAACAATCCTACATTTCATATCATACATATTAATCAATAATGAAACCCTAGTTTATAACTCAACATTATTATCCTATGTTTGATGAAAATCTAATTACATTTTATTTAAGAAAGATAATTTTCTACCACCTTTTTACTTTGATCTAAAAAAAATTACAATTTTTCTCAACCATAATCTTGATTCTTATATTTTGGTAGTTTACTAATCACAAAACTTATTAACTATCTTATTTTGATTAAATTGAGATGTCAAATCCAATAGAGCGAAATTTGTATTTTGCTTAAATTTTGAATGTCCATCTTCTTTAAAGTTTCTTTTAATTATTTTTCCATGGCTTATGATCACTTTAGAAGGACAAAGCATCAGTGTTATCAAACACAATGGAGTACATATCTTCTTTAAAGTCTCAAGTCGAGGAGCTTAACAAAAGAAATCAGATTTTGGAGGCTGATCAGCGTGCCAGGAAAGAACCACCTAATCAAGGTTCCAGTCGTTTTTCCGGAGAGGGTCCTGTAGTTGGCATCACTGACATTGGTGAATCAACTTCAGATTCACGAGTCGTTGACTTGGAAGTGAATGCAAGAGGGAATGTGATACTGGTGGATTTGGTGATGAGCGTGTTGGAGTTCATTAAACAGTCCGAGAATGTCAGTGTCATGTCTATAGATGCTGGGACTCGAATGTTGGAGACAGAAGCTATCGCAAATCGAGTAATTTTTAGATTAAGAATTCAGGTACCCATATCATTTTTCATTACAAACATGTATATCATTATTCAGTTTTAATGCATGCATTTTAATGACCTAATATGAATCGAGTTACAGATTCATGGATATACTAAAAAAAGTCATACTTTATTATTTCAACTTTATTAAACATCATCTAAGAAGCTTCTCATGATTCATGATAAACTAAAGATTAGAACAATGACATGAACATCAAGTTTCTAAGTTACACTAATAATCCAATATTTGTGGTTTCCTGGAACATGTTCATCAACTTATTTGACCTACCATAGTATAAAGCTATTTTTCAATTTCAATTTGTAGTTAAGTTTTATGGGTAGATAATGGTTTTCTCCTATAATAAGTTTATCATAGTTTTAGATAAGAGGTATTTTAAAAAAAATAAAATAAAATAAAATAACTTCAGTTTATCAATATATAAGTAGTATACAGATTTCTGAATGTTTGTTGATAAACGGTCAACAAAACAAAATGTTATTCTATAAAGGACAATAATAGAAAAGTATCCGTTAATTAAGTCTATACTTGCCTTTTATGTAGGGAAATGAATGGGACAGATCAAGTTTCGAAGAAGCAGTGAGGAGGCTTCTTGGTGACCTGGCACAATGACATGTTGTCATTTCTTTTTGACACTTGTGAATTTTGGACAACTTCAGAAAACCTAACAAGATATATTTAGGTTACGTTTGGTATGTTGGCACACAATGGGTATTGGTTGGATACAAGGTGGGGTCCAAAAGTATAAAAGTTTCATACATTCCTCTTTTGAGTACGCTGGAGTATGGAAGATATGTATATTTCAATCACATATTTGAAAGATAAACAACTTAACAAAACACTTGCATCATATCCGATGTGATTCCCTCATTCCATTCCCCCTTACCAAACGCACCCTTTCTATGTGCATTATTATCATCATTTACTTACTTGTAGAACAAGTGAATGATGCATATAAAGTACATATATAGCTGATTTACCTTTTATGAGTATTTATGTTGTTTGTGCAATATATTAGGTATCCGGCTTATTTGTGTAATTGAGTTTGTTTAGTTAGATGGAATGTAACGATGAAAGAATGGAATGAACATAGAATTGAATGAGTCATTCATTGTACGTCTTGTTTGATTGTTATATCGTGATGGAATGAATATTTTTACATATGTTTGATGTGTTGTGATGAACATCGGATATGAATAAAATAAGTGTTATATAACATAATATGATCATTCCGTGTTGGAATGTATGTAATAAAATAAAAATAGGGGTAGCCATGAAATGAAATGAAAATAGTGGTTACGAGCATAATGGAATGAATCAAGAAATAAGTGATTCTATTCCGAGACTTAAAACAAACAACAAATTTTAATTCCATTGCAATGACTTATTCTATTACAACTTAGATTTCTACGTACCAAAAACTATGTAAGATTCCGTCTTTGGTTAGTAAACTTGGCGGTTTAATATAGACACAAGTATATTGATCGCGCCATTATTTGTTCATCTTTTTTTATATCATTCCTCGAACCTTATTTTAGTTAAAGTATGCTTTGAGCATTCCACATTATTCTGTAATTGAGTTTGTTTAGTTAGATAGAATGTAACGATGAAACAATGGAATGAACATAGAATTGAATGAGTCATTCATTGTCTTGTTTGATTGTTATGTCGTAATGAAATGAATATTTTCACATGTTGTTTGATGTATTGAACTAGTTATAACACATATATAAATTTTTTTTTATAACATTGACTTTTGTTATCATCAAATGATCAAGATTGTGTAATAAATGTTATATAGGTACGAGACAATATGTACAAAATTGACAAAGACGACCGAATGATGATGTTAGAAGATTCAATGTTGAATGAATGGTGGTATTCTATTGTTCACCCTTCTTGACTGCTCATTATCTCAACACCATGATGGTGACTAAGTTAAATTGCGTTTTGCAGCATATATGTATACAAACATATTTGTATACATGATCTTGCCTTTTTATATGGAAATTGTTAAACATAGCTTTAAATGTTAGCATTTAAAATAGAAACCGTCCACTCTCTACATATTACTTTTCTCAACCGACTCTATTTATAACCAGATAAACATGTTTTTATATCTTAAACATAACTTGAATGTTATATTAAGGGGCTAATGGCCTCTCAATGTATCATAGTTGTCATGATTTCTTTCTATATGTATCGAACAATTTTTTTGAATATTCTATGTACTAAACTTGCATTTTTGATATTTTTTGGGTGTTTTATGACCATTTTATCCCTCCCGGGTTCATAAAATGAAAGGGAAAATGGTTATAAAATACAAAAAAAAGAAGAAAAAAAAAAACAAAAAAAATAAAAAAAATAAAATAAAAAAAAAAAAAAAAAATAAAAAAAAAAAAAAAAAAAAAAAAAAAAAAAAAAAAAAACAAGTTTAGTATATAAAATAACAAAAACAAAATTGTTTGATACATATAAAAAAAATCATAACTATGATACATTATCAAGCCATTACCCATATATTTAGCAACACTCCTTTTTTTTCCATATACACATGTAACAAGCATATAAACACACGCGTAATATTTGAACAAGAAAATGGGATTTCAAAAAGTAGCCTTTTTTGTTGAATAACGGCTATTATACATGTGGACTAATTAGTCGTATCAAAGGAGGAAATAACTTACAGCAAAGTATCAATTGAAGTTTGTTTTTGATGAAATTTATTGATGTTTTGATTTAGACTAATGTATACACGAAATTTCATACGAAAAAACCAGTGGCGGACCCAGCGACAAAACCAAAGTGATTCCTTAATTTTGTCAAGACGAAAAACTCAACGGTTTAATACAGGGTCAATATGTTAGATCAGGTTATGTCGGGTCGGGTAAAGTCCAAATTAAGAAACGGGTGCCCAAATGAAATAAAAAATCAAAATCTATTTACTAAATAACAAGTACTCAACGTGTTTACTGTAACTTCATCGTAGATTATTAGCATCATGACTAAATCGTTCATTGCTAATACCTTATGTTAAAAAAAAGGTTTATGTACAGCAGTCAACATCTTCGTAGATTATTGACTTGTTGTAACATAAGTTAACGATCAAATCTTGATAGTTAAGTTCTCCAAATTAGAAAGTAGACCTTATGAATATGTACAAAACTTATTAAAATAGTTAACTGAAAAATCTCTTTGATTATAAAGAAAGTTGTATTGCCCTTTATGATTTTGATATTATTTGTTTTAATAATTTTCATAGTTACTTAGTTTAGAAAATCAAATGAAAAGATATAAAATTAGATCTTGAGTGAAAACAGATGATTGGATGATAAAATGGAGGATAAGACGGTTGAGTTTTCAATAAGGGAATAATCATATTGATTATGTTGTTTCTTCTTGAGGGCTTCTTAATTTTTAGGGACGATATTGTTCATAATGTTACTCCATTCGTCTCATATTAAGTGTTCGTTTTGATTCTTTTGTATCTTTCTTGTTTAATTTGGACTGTATATATTTTTATTTGTGCTATATAATACTTGATAAAAATATACCAATGAAAATACATTTAAAACTCAAATTATTTACATATTTTGCATCAAGTATTATATAACACAAATAATAAAAATTAAGGTTAAAATTGAAAAAAAAATACTCAAAAAAGTCAAAGTGAATATTTAGTATGAGCTAGAGGTAGTAGTAGTACTTTAGCATTGAAAAAACCTACATGTCTATTTATATATTAGGGTTTTTGTTTAAGAAATACCCATAGGGTTGTTGCTTAAGCTTTCTTTAATTAAAAACATTTCTAAGCATGAACTAAATGTTTCTATAAATAAATGATTTAAACACATATAATTATGGTAAGTAAGTTTTAATAAGGTATGTATTAATATCATGTAAGTTCATACATGAAAATGTTTTTAATTATAGAAGGTGTAAACGACAAGAAACAAGTTCCGGAGGTCGAGGTTGATCGAAATATGGATTAAACATGGTTATTTCTAGAGAGAGAGAGTAGAGAGAGAAAGGTGAAGAAACTAGGTGTTTTATTAAAATGACAATTTGTAAGTTACACACACTATTTCCCACACCCCTCATGGAGATCATGAGGGGTATTTATAGGCTCCTAACACTACATGTTTGCCTACTTGACAATAGTAGTCCCTGTAGTTTCTAATCTAGTCCATTTCACTTGTGTGACATTATCTTTATAAAAAAGCGAAGCTAACAGAAGGCTATACAACACCCTATGGGTTGTTGTTAAGAAAACCCTATATATTAATAAGATATGAGGTAAATTTATTGCGGCCTTGAAATTTGAGGGCCTTAGACGGTCGCCCAACTTGTCCACCTTAGAGTATCAAGTTTGATTTTGTAGTGTCCACATCAATTTTGGTGATGTACATATCACATCCCATAAAAAACTTCATTTTTTACCGTTACATTTCATAAAATAAAAATGAAATACATACCTTTATTTAAGGGTTTTTCTAACTTCTGCCATGGCGGCACAAGTTTTAAACATCAAATGAAAATTTTGCTTTCTTAAAATTTTTTTTTCTATATAAAATAGTGATAAAATATAGTAATTTTGATTTGTTGAATGATTAAAATCTTGTGCCATCGTCAGGGGCGGAGGGAGGGCGGTGGCTAGCGGGTGCTAGGCTCCGTCCAATAATCCCAATGATTGTATTAAAATACCATTGTTTAGCCCACAAATTAATGTTTAATACACCGCGAGCCTCTCCTAACTAGCGATTTTTCTATAATGAAAAAAAAAAAAAAAGGACATGGAATATCTCCTTTCCAAGTGGCCATTGAAGAAAAATATATCTTCTAGTGTGTTAGTTGTTTGTTGCTTTACTCTGGACAAATATGAATTGTGCATTAACTTTTGTATATATTTTGTTCATGTTTCTTATTTTGGTTTTGTGTTCAATTATTAAAACTATATTGACTAAAGAGTTCAAGTTATATATAAGGGTGAGCANACATGGAATATCTCCTTTCCAAGTGGCCATTGAAGAAAAATATATCTTCTAGTGTGTTAGTTGTTTGTTGCTTTACTCTGGACAAATATGAATTGTGCATTAACTTTTGTATATATTTTGTTCATGTTTCTTATTTTGGTTTTGTGTTCAATTATTAAAACTATATTGACTAAAGAGTTCAAGTTATATATAAGGGTGAGCATGGGCCGGTTTAAGACGGTTTTTGGCTAAATCCAAACCCCAAACTAAAAGTTCGGTTAAGGTTTTTTTTATTTTTTTTTTATTTTTTTTTTCTTTTTAAGAAAAAAAACAAAACCAAACCCCACACCAAAAATTCGATTTGATTTTTTTAGTTTTTGGAGTTTAAAATCGGTTTCACAAATAGTTAGCACATGAATTTAGATAAAGTTATCTAAAAGACAAAGATTTGTCAATGAGGTAAGTTTGATTATGATGGTATCAGAGTCGTCTGAAGGTTATTTGAGGCCTAAAGCGAAAATATAAAATGAGACATTTTTGACAATATTTTTTTGTAGTTAATTTAAATAATAATGGAGTTGTCAAAACTAGTTATATCATAAATTTGGGTATCCAAAATTTGCAATGATGGTTTTTATGTTAGATATAAGATTTTATTTAAGTTTTTTTAATTCAGATATCTGAAAGATCGGATAACAGTTTATATATCAGAATATCCATATCTATCATTTTTGAGAACTTTTATATGAGTTCCAAAACAGTCCTTTCATAAAACTCAACTTTTTAATAAATTATTATCAAGTTTTCGGATATCCAAATACAGATATTTTTTGAACACCCATAACCTAAATCAAGAAATCCTAGAAAATTTCGGCTTTGTTGCTCTCCTCTAGTTATCTACAGTTGTAAACCATTCTATTTACACTTATACTTTTTTGAGTTATATAATGAACTTCGGCCTCCCTTAACTACAAATCATGGCTCCGCCCCTGACTTGGACACGGTGCCCTAAATGTCGTCATCACTAATTTAATTCACGTAAAAGCAAATATAAAATTTTTACAAAAGGCGATGTTGGTGATCATTCAAATGGTGGCAGAAGCAGTTGGATAAGGTACATTGAAGAACTTGTCGTACGAAACATGGAGCTGTATCAAAACTTCATACCAGACCCCATGGCCATAAGCTTGGAGAACAGTTGGTCGCATCTATCCAAGCAGATCCAACAGTTAGGTGTGTCTGGAGTCTTTTGTACCCCCATTCAAATTCAAAATGCGTTAAACCAAGCTGTCCAAATAGGAAATGTAGAAAGAGCCCTGCAGCAAGCAGTGCTGGCTCTAATGTTGTACATATGTAAGAATCCCAAACCAATTATAAGAACGCCATTTCCCGTTGCTGTTGGGGCTGACGAGCAGTGTGATCCGTATGGTGAGCCGACCACAAATATCATCGGAAGGGATGGGCAATGCGTGGACGTCAATGGAGACCATTACAATGATGGAGATGCCACTATGTTGTTGGAATGCAAGATTTATTTTGAAAATGATTCAAAATAAGCTCAAGTTTTTTTTCCCTCAACAAAATACCAATACTCAAAATTTGTATACAATAAATGAGTTGAGCGCACCCAAGCCAAGCTCGAACTTAAAATTTTCATGAGCCAAGGCTCGAGCTATACAAATAAGGCTTAGAAACAACCTAAGCTTTACAAATAAGGCTTAGAAACAACCTAAGCCGAGGCTCCCCGCCAAAAGCTATTATCATTAGCAGAAAATATTGGCGGGATAAAGTAATTGTTTGGAGGGAAAACTGGATAATACTTTCGGCGAGGACATGTCCCTGTCAAAAGATAGGCACTGTGTATCTAACCTTTTAGCAGGCACGCGTCCCCGCTAAAAGTAACGGCGGGAAAAAAACCAGCAAACAATTAAGAGTTACAATTTTGGTCAAAGTTTTCCAAATATCAAAACCCCGCCGAAAGTATGCATTGAAAATTTAGCAAACGGTTAGCGATATGGCGTGCCAGCTCAGCATGGATTTTGTCGTTTAGTGACTTTCGGCGGGGAGAGGGGGCGTCCCCGCCAAAAGGTTCCTCGCCAGTCCTATTTATTGTTGTAGTGAGCCTCTCCAATGCTAAACGAGATTATGCATATGCGTGCCTGAGCCTACTTTTGTTAAAATATGTATGTATGTCACGTTATTCTCAAGTTGCTAAGGCACGCATATGCATAATCTTGATAAATATTAATATATATGTATTTTATTCAAAATGTTTTATCATGTTACTTGTACTCAGTTACAAACAGATATATTCAATGTTTTATCATGTTAGTATAATTCTTATTTAATATTAGCTCATTTACACACAATAAATTCCAACTACCCAGATTTAATGAAGATTTACACCATTTTAAGCTCACTTCCACTAAATAAAAACACAAAAAAGAATAATAAAAATTACTCTATTAAACTTTTTCTTATTCTATCTTTAAACACTAAATATGAACACTTATGGTTCTATATTTTGGTATACTATATGGCAATTATGGTTTTCAATATGAACACACTTATGGTTGTTATTAACCAAACAAAGTTATCTGTCATCCCATTTATAAAGCTACTAAATAAGGATCATCATTCAAAACCAACTATACATATTTCATTTCGCGCTATACACATTTTTTGCTTGAAAACATACAATATAATTAATGAATAATTGTAACACCCCCAACTCAAATATGGCAGCTACAGTGCTGGGGGTATTACGAAAATAGAAACCAGGCACATTTATAGTAAACGACCACAACTCGGGACGTTTAAAATGTGACCAAAACATATCATTCGATTTATAAACCATTTAGAGTACAAGTACTCTTTAT
>LBNU01025471.1:1923-12529 GCA_014162995.1 Artemisia annua
AAAAAAAATTTGTCGTGATGATGTATCTTTTTTCACTTAACGATTAACTGTTTGCAATATATTGTACTTTTGAGGAAATAATGTTTAAAACGAGTTTTTTTTATACATAAATAAATCACTACGATTTATTCATAGAATCTTTAAATAATTTATTATTGACGTTGATCTCGTTTATGTGGTTACATACACACAAGATGTATAGCTTTTTAGTTATGTATCAATTCTAATAAATTTTGTAGTAATGCTTGCTCTTTTTAGATTTACGCTCTGTTCTCGAGTCAAAATTTTAAAGAATGGGTATATACAAGTGTAAGGATTCAGTGATAAGAAAACTTAAAATGAGAAGAATGAGAAATAACTATAACCACATATTTGAGATGTTTCGACTTCATTTAGATGCATCACAATTAGTTTCGAAAGTAATCTTGAAGTGAAAACGATGCAAAGTAGTACTAGCAACAAATTTGACCCGCAGAGGACGAAAAGTACATAGGATTCGTCTAACTTGATGAAATACATATAATATATGTATATGCATTTAATTTTTATCTAGAAAATATATTAGATACAATGTTGTTTTACACGGTTCATATTTTTAGACACATTTGTATAGGATGTCATTGTTTCATTCGATGATTGTGTTACCCTTTCAACTTAGCATTAGAAAATTTATATAATTATATGACCTTTTGTGTAGTCATATGGTTGAACTAGCTTCATAACCCGTCCGATGAGCGGGTACGCTTCATAAAATTGTTTATCGAATTTTTTTTATGCGTAAAATAAATAATGAAATAAGTCAAATATGTTGAAAGCAATAAATTGAAATCATAAATATATTGCTCATTTATTAAAAGAGATGCAATGGTTACCATGGTCATTTTTCAATGTTATTGCCATGTATCACATAGTAAAAAACTTTACGACATAGTTAAAAGAATCAAAAGAACATAAATTCATTAGGAAACAATATCCGCAAGTAATGAGTGACAAAAATAGCATGGATTTGAGTGACCATAATTATTCAACATGTGATATGTTTTATATATAAATTATTAACAATTTCAATAACATATGATGTGTTTACACAATTACATTTTTTTTCCTACTCATATCCATATCCCAAAATTTTTAGTTTGGAGCCTTTTCACAATGACCTCGCCTACTAATTGAATCACCCATATCGTACTATTTTACCTACAAACACAAAAACAAAAAAACTAACAGTAGATAAGATTTGCAATTAAAATCAATGCCTCTTGTGTTGGTTGTTGTACTTTACATATCGCCCTGAGTTGTTGCTCCGTTAATGGATCAATTTGACCAAGAACTATCTGGAAAACATATTCCACCAACTCAAATAAGAATCAATGACAATTCAAATAGTAGATAAGATTTGCAATTAAAACCAGTGACGATTAAAAAAACTACCATCATGAGACATAAGCATTGCACAGGCCAAAATGAAGTAAAAGAATTAACCTCATTCCCTCTTTCAAGACTTGGAGCCATTCAGTCGGGATCTAAATTTCAATACTCCAACTGATTATGTTCTACTGTCAATAGACCTCAGCTTCCTAATCATAGCACCATCAGCATTTGACTGTGATGTTGTTTCACTTCCCGCTAAATCTACAAAGTTATTCACCATCAGCATCGGGAAGGAACCATGTTAGCTTAGGGGGCAGAGCCCTCCATGCTTCGTCAAAAAATATCAATTTTTAGTGTAAAAATTTATTTTCTAGGACCATTTTATTAAAGTGCACCCCACCAGAAAAATAAATTGCCCCCCACCTTAATCTCAAACAATGTAAAAACCTTAAATCTCTATCTTAATCTTAAAAAAATTATCAGTTTTTAGGGTAAAAAATTTTTTTATGACCTTTTTATTAAAGTGTATCATGAATTTTATAAAAAAAAAAAAAGAAAAAAACTTTTTTGCCCCCCGTGCTCTAAGATCCTAGATCCACCACTCATCGCAATATAATGCACTTTCTAGCTGAACAAATAAAAGTCCCTTGAATGTTCTTCATGGAATATGGTGTAATGGGATATCAAATACAAAACATAGCACATGAGTTTTCAACCTAATTCACCTCCTACGTGTTTACTAATGAGTAATTTCACAACGAACTAGTATAATTATCATACTTCTTTAAGATAAAAAGGCAAAGTACACTCATATGATCTTAAGACGTTATACTATAATGGGAAGAAAGAAAAAAAAAAAAATCACACACAATACATTATGTTTACCAAAAAGACAAATATCAACCATATTAATGATTGAAAGCCAATCTCCACTTCATGCACATGATTGGTTTATCACCTAAGCTGCAACTTGTACGAACTACCCATTCTAGCCATCTAACCATGGATGGCTAGTGATTTATCATGCTCCACGAGTAATGCAAAACTGCTTATGAATTCGAGAGTTTACATGCCAGATCATTAAAAATGACCCGAATAAGATTTCCTTTGTACCCGAGTATAAAAACCCTAAGGCTCCAATGTCAGGGACAAAACCAGAAGACTTATTAACCAAGTGCATTTATAAAAAAGTATACAAAACTAAAAACTCAATATGGATTGAGTGCATGCATTTACGAAAAATCAAAGTTTTTACTAGGTCGCAAGCTTTCATGGATGTCGCGGGTTCACCCGAAACCCACCCTGATTCCGTCCCTACCCAAAATACATTATGCTGCTCAGAATACAGTATGCAATAATACAAGGTTCAAACCAAACACATTGAAATTTTATCCTCATATATATATCCATGGTGGCCCATTCACCATCCCTAGTAGCCTCTTGATCCACAGTTTCCTTCATCAACTTGAATCCTTTTTGTCCCCCCCGACACTTTTAAAATAAAAAAATTAAGTCCATTTCATTTATTTGACCGTTTGTACAAGTTTCATGTACTTCACGTATCTTCCACGTCCTTCATTTATTTCTCCTTAAACTTAGGCTAAAATTTCATTATAAATAAAACCCATAAATTTATATTATACGTTAGTTGCACATGTTTTCACAATCTTGCCTCCTCTTACCCCATGTTTCTTTATTCTCTTCTTGTCCTCCACTTTTTTAAATTCTTCTTCTTCTTCTACTTTATTTAAGGTTCTTGTAACTCAAGCGGTTTGTGCATCGTCAACTCTTGTCAATGTGAGTGGAATCTTTTTTATCTTGTTACTTTATTTGTTATTGTTTTTATGTTTCTTGAAGTGGGTTGTGTTTAGATTTGCTTATTATAGTTGTTGTTTTTATTTATTGTTGTTATTGTTGATTTAGTTTTTAAGTTAAGTTTGGATCCATAGTTTGAGGTTTTGGGTTATGTTTTAAATATGGTAATGTGGGATGCTTGTGTTTTATGTAATTTGTTTCTTGAATTGGGGATGAAATTGTGAATTTGGTTGAGGGAAACCCTAATCATTAGAAAATAAAGTTTTGATTTTGATGTGGGGTATGGGTCTTTCTGGATAGGGGTGGTATTGTTGTTCTTGTTGGTTTTTGATCATTGAATGTAGGAATTGTTTCTTAGGAATTATTAATGGAAGTGTTTGGGTGATTCTTTGAGCGTCACACGAAAACGGAAGGTGATTTGTACACCAAAGTGATTACTTTGCGTGACATAGCCACTTACGTTTTTGTCTATTTTACTTTCGGCCTAATTTTGCTCATTTCATTTTGTCTTATTGACGAACGGTGAAAATGGTGAAAAGAAAAGAAATTGGTTGTGGTGTATGAAGTAATTGCTAAGGTGTATGAAACACGTTACTCAGAAAGTCCAATCTACAGTTTCTAGGGTCGAACTTCATATCTTGCTCTTGGGTATAGAATAGTCAATATTACCCAATGGCGTTTGGTTGTGGTTTTCGGGTTCTCTACAATATTTTTTATCAAGTCAAAAGTTGGAAGAGAATATCTTAATTTTGATTGATCCTTACATACCCATTTTTGTAAGGACTGGATAGTGAGTCGCTTTCTTAATATGTATTTAATCATAGATGTAATTGTTAAACCGGATTCATTTGTGTGTTTTTGCTAGTTTTAGACTTCATTTGATTAGTATTACTTGAGTTTGGTTGGATATTCTATGTTTGACATTAGTTAGGATTTCATAGATAATCATGTTTTTTTCAGTATTTTATAACGGCTAAAATTTTTATTAAAATCGTCATTAGATTCTTATTAAAGTTGGCTCTTTACTTGAGTCAGAGGATTACTTTTGTCAAGTATACGCATTTGACAAATTTGGTTAGAATTAATTAATTGTTGAACTTTAGGTAGGATATCATGCATGATGTCTTGGTTTATTATTATTAGTCAAGGGTAATATGGCTAGAAACATTGTCTTGAAACCGTGGAGTGGACTCGTCTTTCGATAGCGACAGAGCAAGTTTTGAACATGTGTTTTTGCTTGGTGTTTACAAAATTCCATTGCTTTTGTTTGAAAATTTGGTTAAATCTTCTAGTTTGAAAATTAGGTAAAGATTCTTGCCACAAAATCTTGACTTTTGTCTATCTTATCCTATAATAGGTGGTATTAATAGAATTCAAAATTTGCAATTCAAGGGAGTTTCGTCTTGAGTCTCTATTTTGAAAAGCAATTTGATGAAATATTTTGTGGGTCTGAGGAATAACTAGTCGAGGATTTTAAAGATTTTTCACGATACTCATAGATACATTTTACTTGAGGCTGACACGTGGCACCAAATCTTGAACGATTTGGCATTTAATACACTTGAAGATTGCGATTAAAGGAGAAAGATGGGGCACTCTGCCGCAGTTTGGGATTCTCGGTTGGCCCTTGAAACCGTAAAGGATTGGAATGGGATTGATCAAATTGTGCTTCGAAATCCCCTAGGAGGTTCAGCAAGGGTTAGTTTCGTAAATTTAAGAATTTCTGTTTAGTTTGAAGAAAATCATGCGGTAATTCATTTCAATACTTGCAAATTTTGTACAGGTTAGTTTGCATGGAGGTCAAGTGATTTCATGGCGTAATGAACGAGGCGAAGAACTTTTGTTTACAAGTAGCAAGGTGACCTTTTTCCCTTAATTTGTTGTTTCCGGTAATAAATAGTTCACGAGTTCAAAGATTGAATCTGATATCTGATTGCTTAATGGTTATCAGATCATGATACAGCAGCACACATCATCATTGTTAGATCGAAGTTCTGAAAACAAATAAGATTGCTATATTTTACTCGAGGAAACATCAGTCCCCTTGGAAAAAGTCAATTTAGCATCATTTTAGGAGAATTTTCTCCTTGTTAAAACCATAGGAGGCAAAATTGGAAAATGGGTATGGGTCAAAATAGGCAAACATTTATGAAGGTTTTGGTTGAATCGCATGGACTATTTCTTGCCAGTTCCTTGATTTCATAAATATATAACACATAAAATTTGATTATAGAAACTATTATTTAAATAAGAATCCAATCTTATTTGGATAGAACAATATAGGAAATTTAAATACTTGACTGCTTGAGCATGTGGGTCAAAAAGGTTGATTTTTTAGGACGTGTCTAATGGATTTGGGTTGGATTGACTTGACTAGCCCACATTGTTTCTTGTGTATCTCTTTTAGAATTTATAAAATATAATTTGTAAAATATGGGTACAAAAGCTATTACCAAGATGCCCTTTCAATATTTTGAATAAACAAACTTTTGAGGTTGCAAACAGTTAGAATATAACACTTGGGCCACTAATTAATGGTTTGACCAATTTGACCTTTTTTTGCTAAATGTTTTAAGTTATACCTGCTCGAGCTGCTATCAAGAAATATAAGCCATATTGATCTATATTCACCTAAGGTTGTATGCCATTTTTTTATCTTAAACAATATGAAACTGATAGTGGCATATTGGTATTTGACAATTTTAGGCAATCTTTAAGCCCCCGAAGGCAATGCGAGGAGGTATTCCAATTTGTTTTCCTCAGGTAAGTTTATGATCCTTATGCATTAGCTTACGATCAACCAGCAAAGTTGAGTTGCGTGTTTATGTAAATTTATCTCTTGATGTAGTTTGGTAACTGTGATTCAATTGAGCAACATGGGTTTGCAAGAAACAAAATCTGGACGGTTGATGATGATCCTCCACCACTTCCCACCAACGATTCGCAAGGGAAAGCTTATGTTGATTTGCTACTCAAACCGTCTGAAGAAGATCTTAAAGTTTGGCCTCACAGGTTCTACTTTTGCCTCTATGCTTGTCAACTTTTGTCTAATAAGCTTAACAAACATGGTTAAATTTACCTTGAATCATAACCCAAAGAAGATTCTTTATTTCAGTTTTGAATACACATCAGTAGGTTGAAAAATGGACNACGGTTGATGATGATCCTCCACCACTTCCCACCAACGATTCGCAAGGGAAAGCTTATGTTGATTTGCTACTCAAACCGTCTGAAGAAGATCTTAAAGTTTGGCCTCACAGGTTCTACTTTTGCCTCGATGCTTGTCAACTTTTGTCTAATAAGCTTAACAAACATGGTTAAATTTACCTTGAATCATAACCCAAAGAAGATTCTTTATTTCAGTTTTGAATAGACATCAGTAGGTTGAAAAATGGACGTGTCGGGTAATTTGCCGAAACAAGTAGGTCAAATGGGTTGGATTGGCCTGCCCAAACCTTTTCTGTATCTTTCTTCAAATCATAAATTACTTAATAACTAAATATATTCAAAAAGCTGATTTATTTTGAACTAAGCAATTTATGAGGGTGTAGCCAAGTATGCTTTGTGATGTTGTTAAAATGTTTCACCTGTTTCTTTGCTGGCCAAAACAACTTATCTTACAAATATTAACCCATTATCACATTTAGATTATATCAACAGTTTTGTTGATTAAATCCCTGTTCTGCAGCTTCGAGTTTCGTCTTAGAGTATCCCTTGGGATGGATGGGAATTTGACTTTGATATCCCGCATTAGAAATGTAAACGGCAAGCCTTTCAGTTTCTCGTTTGGTTATCACTCACATCTCTCTGTTTCCGACATAAGGTAGGGCTCTACTTAGTATTTTTCTCTGTTTTAAATTTTATAAAATATTCTGCGAAGATAGCTTTTTAGCTCATTTTTGTTGTTGTTGTGATTCCTAGTGAAGTGAGGATCGAAGGGCTAGAAACAATGGACTACTTTGACAACCTTTCTAAAAGAGAGCGTTTTACAGAACAAGGAGATGCTATTACTTTTGAATCCGAGGTAAATCTTTCTACTTCTCGAGATGGGTTGGCTTGACCTGCAATTTTTATTTTTTTTACTATTTTCTATAACTTTTATGATAAGTTATTATATTAAGTTTCATTGCAAAAGCTATTATTAAAGGGTTTATTTTTTGTTTCAGATTGATCGTGTTTATCTTGGTTCTCCTAATTGTGTTGCTGTCCTTGATCATGAAAGGAAGCGTACATACGTTATAAAAAAGGAAGGGCTACCCGATGTTGGTAAGCCATTTCTGACTTTACTGGCTTATTACCTTAGTTGTATACCCCGTCCATGCTGCCTTTGGCTTTTCTAGTCAAACTGACAAGCTTCTAAATTCAAAATGGATGCGGTCATGTGGTTTTTATCACCATTTTATGAACAAATTTTTGCAATCGAGAGCCATTGTTACCAAACTTCAACGTAGTTGTCTTTTTCATCATTTTTTAAATTTAAATGAGCATGTGAGTTTTGTAACTGAAACCTTTTGGTTGACCTCAAAAGCCAAATATGTAAACTCTCATTGATGACTTTGAAGCCGCCACTCTTCTCAAATTTATCACTATAGATAGTAAAATAGTTACCGATCCCTCTTTAAACTGACGAGAGAGTCGTTGTCAATATTGAATTTGAAACTTTTTCAAGTTGACCTTGAAAGTCAAATCACACCTTTTTCTTGATGATCATAAAGTTTGACATGTAACTGACAACACCTTTGTTTTAACATTTGCAAATGAAGTGGTGTGGAATCCATGGGACAAGAAATCAAAAGCAATGTCGGATTTGGGAGATGACGAGTACAAGCAGATGTTATGTGTCGATGGTGCAGCGATAGAGAAGCCAATTACTTTGAAGCCAGGTGAAGAATGGACGGGTCGCATGGAAATTGCTGTCGTGCCATCAAGTTTTTGCAGCGAGGATCTCTGATTTTCAGTTGAGGTGGCTCGGTATAACATACTACTCATTTCGGGTTTGTTAAATTTTCTTTTATGTATGCAAGTAGATTTTAGGTGTCACATTTAGCTTTCTTAAGTATCATGTAATCTATGTTTAGGATTGTGAATTTGTGACTAGCTAAGTATCCTATTTTCTTTCTTTTCTTTTGAGGATGGATGCATACTATATAATCACACAAAAAGTGTTATCTTGACCCGGTCTTTGATACAGTTTATCATGTTGTGTGAAGTGCGAACGCTCTGGGTGTCCATTGTTCGACCCCATACCAAGTAAACCAGCTGATAGACACCATGGTCATGTTTTATAATTATGAACCGAGAAACATTTTACTATTACAACACTTTCACAAAGTTATAATTTGCAAGACTTTGAGATCTTATAAAACATTCTGGACTGTGGTAACTAGAAAGGTACATCAATTGATGATAAGTATTTTAAATGACATGGTCTAAATTCGTGTCTCAAGTCACATGTGATTCATTGTCTATCTATTTACATTTGTACCCATTGTTTCCCCACAATAAATCCATCATAGATTGGCTTTGAGAAAATTGTTGTTCCATATTTACCCACATCAGCATGAGATTGTCCACTTGGTCATTCATGTTACACGTATATAACTGTACAAATTGGACGTAATAAAAATCATATAACTGTACAAATTGGACGTAATAAAAATCATATGGCAGAGTTGAGATCCATGAAGAACCCATACATGCCATATAACCTATCAACCAATCAAAGCTACCCATTTATATTTTCCACCTTTTTTTTCAAAACAACATATCTTGCAAACGGTAAATCTTCAAGCTACAAAAAAAATACCATCGCGACGAGAATTAAATGATCTTTCTATAGATATGCATTGTTATATACTTTCGACGAATTTTTTTTTCGACATTTTTTTTTTTTTTTTTTTTATTTCCGCAAAAGAATCATATATGATTCGATTCTTACGAATCATATTGATTCGTAAGAATCATATATGATTGTTAAAATCGAATCATATATGATTTTTACGAATCATATATGATTTTTTCTGGACGAAAAAATAAGTTCATCGAAAAAAAAGTTCGTCGAAATGTACTAAGAGGAAATTCTTTGTAACACCCTGATTCTCGAATATTTGACACGTATAATGTACTAAGATGGAAATTCAATCCTCAGGATATTTTTCGTTTATGCGTATGTTTTGTCAATGTTTGATTTTCATGCTAAGGAGTGGACTAAATTGGAGGATTGTTGAAAAATTTAGTGCACTTGAGGGATCAAATCATACTTGGAAATGGGTTTGGAGGTATACGGAGTGTACACCCATCAAGTCCTGATTAACCCTGACTCAATAGTGGTTGTGCTAGTTGTGAATCTGATTCCTGCTATGCATGAATCTGATTCTGCTGCTATGTTGTGAATCTGCTGCTAGGATTCTGCTGCTAGCTGATCCTGCTGATAGGATTCTGCTGCCAGCTGATCCTGCTGCTAGCTGATTCTGCTGCATGAAATAATGTAACTGTTTTGACCTATTCAAATGACAATTATATCTGCTCTTATGACCACGTTTAATTGGTCATGTAACTACTATCTTTGCTATAATGGGGCAATTAATGTGGAGTTTAATGGGCCGATTAATTCTCATAATTGCATTTGACTAGCCATGAGTATCTTCCTATAAATAGGAAATCAAATAAGCATGAAACATATACAGAAAACAAAAACACTATAATACGAAAGGGTTGTTGAATTGTGCCTAATTCAATAACAAACATTTGGGTCTTATCCCAAGTAGATATTCGTGAAACCCAGGCATTAGGGTCGAATAGTTTACTTTGGAAAGTGATAACACGATTCCAACGTGATATCGGTAACCATTAATTTGGTACGTAGCTAGGCTTTTGATTATCTTACCCTGTTCTGGGCTCATAACAACAACAATCAAGTAAACTCTTTTGTGATAATCAATGGCTGCTGCTATGAGAAAATGGCTGCTAACTTTTCCAAACTGAAAAAAGTTTGAAGGTGGTTGACTTCAGGAGATGGCAAAAGAAGATGCACTTCTTGTTGACTAGCATGAGTGTTGTGTATGTCCTGAACACTGCTATTTCCAGAGGATCATGGAGATGATGCTACTGTGGAACAGATAAGAAAGAGGAGCAAATGGGAGAATGATGACTATGTTTTGCAGGGGTTTATAATCTTAATGGTATGTCTGATTCTCTCTTTGACATTTATCAAGAATGTTGAATCTTCCAAATGAGCTTTGGGATCCTTGGAAAGCCAAATATATGGCTGATGGATGCTTCTAGTAAAGAAGTTTCTTGTAAGTAATTTCACAAATTACAAATCTGATCAAGACCAGTCATGGAACAATACAATGAACTTCCCTTGGTATACTTGGAAGGGTTTACACAACATGAATTGAAACATGGATGCGGCTAAATT
>LBNU01025474.1:0-23591 GCA_014162995.1 Artemisia annua
CGGCGACCTGCCGTACACGAATGAGCCACCGAAACTCGCATACGTGCGTATCTTTTTGCTGCAGATTCGGGGGTCTTTTTTCCAGTTTCTGTAAACTCTATTTTAGGGATAGATTTAAACTTTGGAGAAAGTTTTACAGATATTTTGTGTATCTTTTTATTTAAGAAACTGATTTAAACTTGTGAGATAAGTTTGTTACAGAATCGGTTAAATAAAAAAGAAGATATCGTGAATCAGGTTTATTCTTTGGGCCGACATCTGTTCTTGGTGAGCAAGGTAGGTTTAAGCCTAATATCATAAACGCTCTCATTCAGTTTTTTGATACACAGAAAAAAAAACGTAACTCTATTCCAGACGATTTCACCAGTTCCATCGATCAGAAGCACACAAGAACTTCCGTGATCTTTCAGCAAGTAAGTCAAGTCGGCTGTACAAACAGCTTTGTACGTGTGTACCCTGGGAAACAGACGGCGAATCTGTTTTAAGGGAATCGTGTTTACACGAGCCTCGTACCTTTACTGCTTTCGTTTAATTTACGTTGAAATAGTGTTGTCTTCTGCTTCTACCTTGCTGTCTGTATTTAATATTTTTTATTTATTATTTCTTTATTTAATTATTGTAATCTGATTCTTTATAAAAGGTACACCGCTTTCCCACAGTTAGTAAAGGGAAGAAGGAGGAGACAAGGGGATATAGGGAGACTAAAAAAGTAGGGCCAGTCAAAAATTCAATTGGTGACCTTTTTTAGTATTTTTTTTTTTATTACTATAGTACTAGTGCATTATTAAATGCAATGCTTTTGAATATATTTTCCAGGTTGTTTACGAGTTTAAAGCATTGCTATTTGCAAATGAATCGACTTCTAGACTTCTAGGAATTATTAAAAAGCTTCTTTTTTTTTTTTTTTTTATTATTAATTTATATTTTAAGAGATATCTGTAGCGTAAAAAAATTTTCTAGAGATTTTTAGTCACCTTATATGATTTAAATAAGAGCGCATGAGAGGTTAATCCTAAGTATTGTTTTAAGGATTTAAGGATTTACGCATATTTATAATCTTATGCATGTTTCTCCACTAAATGACGTTTTACTCGCTTGCTTAAACGAATGCAGAAAAAAACCCAACCAAAAAATCGGACACAAAAAGCTTGAACCGAAAAACTTAAACACGAAACCCGAACCCGAACCCGAACCGTGAAAATAATTTTTTTCTCTGCTTAAATACCCGAAAAAAATATTAGGAGGTGCATACCCTTCTATGAATTCCTAGATCCGCCACTGCCTGTAAGCCTGTAAGGCATCTATCTATAAGAGATGTCATTATGTCAACATTTAACTGTAATTTATAAAAGAAAAAAAAAAACGATTTACTAGAATTAAAACTGAAAGATACCATAAAAAGCATAAAACGGAATAAAACCATTTTAACAAATGTAAAATTAGTTTTAATCATTACAAGACTGCCAAAGTTGAAGACACGTTGAACAATTTATGATCATTAAAACTATTTTGTGTTGCATACGAAAAATTGTAGTTACAATGTAGTATAAACTTCTTACTCTCGAAACTACAACTAGAGTCGCACCAAGTGATAAATGTCAACAGGATGAGCATCTGAGGGTTTCTCTGCACGGTATGTCCTTCTAGCTGCGATCTTGTTCGCAGTTTCTGTAGAGTGATAGGCATCCCAAAATAAATATGTATTCCTATCAGTGCAGGGGACCTCGAACGATAGGCATGTAAGAGCACCATTATGTAGCCCAGTTCCACAACATGCATTATTAACTACTTTCAATCCTGTACAAGTGCACCAAAAAAAAAGAAAAAAGAAAAAAAAAAAAAAGAAAAAAGACTTTGCTGGTAAAATACTGATGTTCTTCCTCCACTTGATATTACGTGTCAACTTTCTTATCAATAGTGTTTTTAATTTGAAAATTTGATGAATCATGCTCAATACTAACTCTCTCTCGTTGAGATATTTTATGAGTACATTTTGACAACAGCCATGCTTTTGTTTTGATTTCATACGAAACTATCCACCAACTTATTAAAACTCATAAATAATCTATAATTAACTTGCTTATACAAATAAATGTCACATATATCAATTATCGTACAGTAATAATATATTGTTGTTAAAATAAAGTAAATATCAGCAAAATAAAATATTCGTTTCTATCATATAACTTTTTTTTGTCAAAGATTTTTAGAGTAAATTGCAAAAATCGTCCCTAAAGTTTGGCCAAATTATAAGTTTCGTCCAAGATGTTTGGAAAGTGCAAGGATCTTCCCTGTGAGAAACTTTTGGGGCAAAAATCGTCCCTGACCTACATCAAATGATTAAAATACCTTTGTCTCTATATTACTTTTCAGTTTCAAGAAAGTTGTGAATAGAAGATATATATAGTTGTAGATAACAAAAAGAAAATGGATAATAACTTTATAAATCATCATACTTGTCCAAAATACTACTCTGGGTATCGAACAATTTTGCTTATATGAGTATGGAACTTTTAATTTTGGACTTTTAAGGTACTACCTCCGTCCTAAAATAATTGTCCGCTTTTGACTTTTTAAAGTCTTAATTTTTCAACTTTGATCTTTAATATTTTTGTATGTATTATATAATATTTGATGAAAAATTATACCAATGAAAAATCATTTAAAAACCAATTAATTCATATATTTTGCATCAATTATTATATAACACAAACAAAAATATTAAAGATCAAAGTTGAGAAATTAAGACTTTAAAAAGTCAAATGAGGACAATTATTTTGGGACGGAGGGAGTACTAAATTTTTAATTTCGAATTCTTTGAGGTACTTTTATGAAATTTTTAACTATGAATTTTTAATAATTTGAGAGGTAAAAACGTTATAAAGTACCTCAAAAAGTCAAAAATAGAAAGTTGAGTACCCATATAACTATATAAGTAAAATAATTTGTTTAATACTCAGAAAAGTATTTTTGGACAAATATGATGTTTTTTAAAGGTATTATCTTTAAAAAAAAAAAAATAAAAAAAAAAAAAAAAAAAAAAAAAAAAAAAAAAAAAAAAAAAAAAAAAAAAAAAACTCGGGTGAATAACAAGTAAGAGATTGTTAAAAAAGAATAAGTAAAAGAAAGGTGTATAGAGTTGGAAATGATATCTTTGACAATTCAAAAGGCTACTTACAAAAGATGTTAACGAATAACGAGAGAGATTATAGGAAACATTTTTCATCAAATTTCCCTTTATATATTGAAGTGATTGCTTTAGTTACTGTCGTTGAAAGCGATAACGTCGATCGAAATCTCCAATGCAACTTTTTAATAATGAAACAAGGTTTTAAAGAGATTGGATAATGAGTATCATGATTATTACCAAAAGCTGAAGGATGTTTAATGGCTTCCATGCTTAAATCATAGAGATTCAAATAGGTGAATTTTGCATCTTGAAGACTTGGGTCGCTGTTAAACTCATCAACTAGTAATTTGAGCTTTAGGTTGAACAGTTGCACCGCTGTATTGATGTATTCTACACACGAGTCATTTGAAGAGTGTCGTGACATCTCATATGGTGTGCAACCTACTGGACCCAAACCGTGCAAAGCTACCTTCCTTGCTCCGTAATTGTATAATGTCTGTGATGTTAGTTGATACAAAAGATATTAGCTTTTCATTTTTATAGTTAACCGCATTCATGCATTTCAGATCTAAGGATGTACAATGCAATCATGCGCGCCTATATCTTTATATTGTGAATGATCACTCGCTAACAATTATGTGATTCAAATTAAGTCGTATCAAGCACTACTTATGCAGTTATGCTAGTCCTTGAAAACATCTTGTAATTCATACCAGATGAATATACCTTCTATCACTAACTATTGGAACATCGCGCATCCTTATTTAACAAGGTGATACACGTAATTAGATTCCGAAGAAACACCTCTATCATTTGGTTATTTCGAAAAACTTTCAACCATCTAAAACGCAAAATAACTAAGGTTGTTGATATGAAATATAATAAAATACGTATTAATTTGTACTAACCAAAATTGTCAACTGCATATGTATGGCATGGGTATATAAAAAAATATAATGATTTAAAATAATTTGAAGAGATGACACATTCTAACTTACCATGATCTGGCTACTATATTGTTGAATGAGGTCATTAGTAAAGTCCTCAACTGTAAGCATGCTGCTGGTTTCATATACTGCTGGTATGAAATAGTTGTTAAGGTAATCATTGCTACCGAATCCAACATGATAGAAGCACTTCTTTAGGTAAGCTGATGCCAAGTGAGAACCTCCTAGTGTTTCTTCGATACTAGACATTGTCATTTGATGATTTTTCAGTTGTTGATCAAAAGTTATCCTGTCACCCTGTAAGCCACAATAGATTCATAATATTAAAAATCTCCAAGTTATAATAAAGGCCTAATAACATAATAAAGCATCATACTTGTTAAAAAAAGCTGTTTTGAGTAGCGAACTTTTTTTTTCCTCGTTGGTGTACTGAACTTGCATTTTATTGCCAAAACTACGTACTTTGGACGTTTTTGCCCCTCAAGTTATTAAAAAGTCGGGGCAAAATGTCATAAAAAGTACAAAAGTACGTATTTTGGCAATAAAATGCAAGTTCAGTACACCAACGAGGAAAAAAAAAGTTCGCTACTCAAAACAGCTTTTTTTGACAAGTATGATGCTTTATTATGGTATTAGCCCTATAATAAATACTCCGTATTCAACTCATCTATGTCATTAAACATGAAACAAAATACGAAATGAGTAAGATTGTAATGAAAATAACCAGATGGTGGCCAGTCTCGCTACGAATTCCTGCTGCTGCTGATGCGTAATTTAGTCCTCGTAATATATTTGATCCATTTGAAGAAGCAAATGGCGGAATGTGGCTAGAAAATCCTAAATATTCAGCTGAAAATGGAAATATAATGTGTAACATTAGTCCTGGAAAGATGTAGGTTATGATAGACAAAATGTAGTGTTGATCAGAGGCAAACCATAAAAATCAGCCATAGTCCGGCCGTTACAAAATCTTCCAGTTGGCCCAGAGCTGTAATCAATCCCGTGAGGAAGGTAAACGGCTTTGGCCAATGTAACTAGTCGATTATTGTTTCCGTGATCAACTAACGAGTCTCCAAATATGAAGTAGCATGGTACTTGATGTTTTGCAATTACACATGTTTGTAAGAAAACACTGTAAAATAGTATGACCAAAAAAATCTTGTGAACGCATGCCATGGGAAAATAGTTATGATATTGCGGATGCTATATGAAAAGACCAAGGTATATAAACGAAAGAGGGTTGGTGCCAAGAGTTTCAGTTGGTGGTAGTACTAAAATTGCAACCTTCAATTCATTACAATCATTGAGAAAACACAACATTAATAACAACGTCATATCACTCAATCCCGTAAGAACCGAATATGTGAAGTATGATGTCAATAGTGATATCTCTACTCGAGAATAAAAAAAATTGTTCCAAAAGTTACCTCCGGTATTAAATATGTGTTCGAGTGGTTAATCATTAAGATACGGAGTAATATTTATCGATAAAAATGTATTAATTATACATAAAAAGGTATCAGACCATTTTTGTCTATAATATTTTGTAAAAGTTATAATTTTCACACTTTAACATTTACAATTAGTATTTGACTGGTTTATCCTTATTCACAAACAGTTAATAACCATCAACACAAAAAGGTTCACACGATACGCCCCATGAAAAAGATGTGCAATACTTGGCCAATTTTCTGTGACAGTAATTGAAAGTGAATCATTAACTCACGTTTTTCTATGATAAGAAAATTTTAGTAGTAATTCAGAACAGTTACGTCAAATAAATATTAAACTCATATTCATAACGAATGTGTGATACAAGTTTACATGCCGTGGATAAACAAGTATAATGTAACATTGTAACTCCTTTTATTATCTATCTTATCAAATTACATGCCATGAAAATATGGAAGTGGCTTAAAATAAAGGAAATAAATCACTCAAAACTCTTTAGCTGGTAAAGTAAGACAACGTTTAAAACCATTCGGGAAATACTCGTAACATTTACTAAAATGTAAAATGTATCAAGTTAGTATTAGTTAATAAATAGGCCTAAGCCCGACTTGTGGGTTGGATCCATTAAGGTTAGGGTTTATGTCTTGTAATAATAATAATAACCTACGGGGAATTATGTAGTCCGGGTCTGATCTAGGTGGCCACCCGTCAAACCCTAATACTTCACAAAAACACAACTGCTGCCGTCAGTTTAGCTTAATCTGATTGGAAGATGAATATGCATAAGTTGAGTGGGCCGGTGATCCTTATTTGCTTTTGTTAGTTATATAGTCAATTGTGGTGGTAATATTTAGCATCTTCTTGTTCGTTGACTTTGGTTTGTTATAGTTTTGGAATTTTGGATGTGTACCGCTTGATGCTAAATGTTTTGGCCTCACTTTTCGACTGCTACTATGGTCCCATCTGATTCTGATTATATCTGGTTGTGGTTTGTTTAAATAAAAAAAAAGGTTTATAGTTGTTTTATGTTTGTTTGTTAGTCGATTGTACGTACGACTTTGTTACCAGTCGATTAAAGTTGACCGTTGTAACCAGTCTCTAAAGTCGACCGTTGGTACGGTGTTGTTACCAGTCAACTTAGTTGACCGTTGGTACCAGTCGACTAAAGTCGACCGTTGGTATGGTTTTGTTACGAGTCGACTAAAGTTATGTTTTTATTACGTTAATGTTTTGTTTTTCTTTTCTTTTCTAGTTTGCTACTCCAGTCCGAGCTTTCGCGATTTCGCCGCTCGGACTGCGGGGGAGTATTAGTTAATAAATAGGCCCAAGCCCGACTTGTGGGTTGGGTCCATTAAGGTTAGGGTTTATGTCTTGTACTCTATATATTGTGCTTGAATAATAATAATAACCTACGGGAAATTATGTAGTCATCCAGTTGGTAAATATAACTATGTGTGACAATGAAATGATCAAATCGTATAAATTAGTTGGCTAAAAGATTAAAAAAATAATAAAAATAAAATAAAATAAAAAGCACGATTAACATGAAAACAAAGGAAAAAAAAATAGAACGTTAAACACAGAATTTGGTCATTTGCACAACGTGCTTGAAGTAAAGCAGCCAACCCCCTGATAATAGTTAATGTATACTTCATATAATGGATGAAGGTTTTTTATTAAATATAATTTTAAGTTTTAAGAAATAAATACTAATATGCATTATGTACAAGTGGTTAATGCTATATATTCAAAAAAATATTTATCATCTATGCATGTACTTTAGTACAACATTACAACATTCACCACTTTTGGCGGGGACTTAATGAGACTTTCGGCGGGGACTTTTCCCCGCGAATACCTTTTAGCGGGGACATGTCCCCGCCAAAACCTCTTCGCTGATACCTTTCGGCGTGGACATATGGGCTTTTTAGCGATGACGTGTAGGACCCACACCGCCAGCGTGGATAACTTGGTCTGGTCAACATTGCCAGCGTGGCAGGACTTTTCACGGGGACATGTCCCCGCTAAAAGTTTTTTTATTTGGTGTACTTAGTGACTTTCCGCGGGGACTTGTCCCCGCCAAAAATGGAATTCACAAAAAAAGTCTGAGCTTTTGACGGGGACCTGTCCCCGCAAAAAATGGTATTTACAAAAAAAGCCTGAACTTTTGGCGGGGAAATTACCCATATAAGCTCCACCGCCAAAAGTGTTTACCAAACATAACTGGAACATGATTTTGGCGGGGACATGTCCCCGCCAAAAGCTCCTGACCCCCGTAACAACTCCCCGACCAAGTTGGAGAACCACGAAGCGCGGTGGCCCACATGCTCCCAATACCCTTTGACGTTCTTCTTGAATCTGATCGTTATCGGACGACCAGTCTCAGTACTCTCATTGCGGAGGTTCGTGTTCTTTGTGGGACCACGCACCGTCTTCCCGCCTTTCCCAATTTTGGCATCGGGCTTGCGAGGCTTGGGAGGTCTGGATTTAGAGCCTACAAGTAATCAAATTCAAGTGATGATGACATAAAATAACAAGTTATCAATTTCAAATAATGATCAAGTTTAATTAAAATAATCGAGAAATTCTTACGCTGACAATTAGTGCTTATCCTCCTCGGATTAGGGGGTGGCTCACTGCCTCCATCGCCACCGTGGCTCCTAGCAACAACATCTGCCATCTGTAAAATGAACTAGTACAAGAACATATAATTAGTGAAGAAACACATATAAAATATAAGCAGATGTGATGGTCATATAAGCCCAAAAAAAACACGTACTGAATATGTCACCACTTAAAACAATCTTAGCATTCAAAAAACAACAATACAATCGGCCAAAAAAACACGTACTGAATATGCCTGCTCTCGGCTGTGGTCTCAGTCTCGGTTGTCGTCTAGGCTTGGTGTCGGCTCAGTCTCGGCTCTCGACGGCAAACTGTACAAGATTATAATTGTCAGTCCCGGTGGATGGGGGATGCAAGTAGTTGCAAATATAAACAAGATTATAAACGACATTTCACGTGTATTAGCATCAAACATTTCACGTGTATTAACATCAAACATTTCACTTTAGAATAAGCGGACCGTTTTGTTTTGTTTTGTTTTGTTTTTTTTTTTTTTTGTTTTTTTTTTTTTAATTTTATTTTATTTTTATCCAAACTAGCTTGTCTTTAGCAGAGTAAATGAGAAATCCCAAACACCCTGTAGATACTCTAATGTCCTCAAAGTTGCATATCTTATAAGAAATACATTTGGCGGTGTTAGTTTAGAACATATCTGGTTGTGGCTATAAACTCACAAAGATAACATATATCTACAAAATACGTACTGACATGAGCACTCGCCCTAATACATTTGGCGGTGTTAGTTTAGAAAAAACCACTTAAACAAAAAAACCAACACCCTTGCGGGTTCTGCTGAACTACAACAAATGCTCCCTACGTGGGTTCTGCTGAACCACAACAAAAGCACCCTACATGTTTTACTTATCCATTATCAAAACTACAACGCATCCTAGGTGACTGAAGCAAACAACCAGCCCGTATGGGGTTTTGTGGTCGACTCAGGACCAAAACAAACTAACCACATAGAACCAATGGGAACTGATGCATTATTGGGGTGGGCAGGCCTCATCCGTTTACCCTTTTTATAACACAATTACAATTCCAAACACCCCTTAGTGTAAAAATGCAATCCCAAACTTTTGACGGCGACATGTCCCCGGTACAAACATAAACACAATAAATAAATAAATAAATAAATAAACCTCAGTTGTGGGGTCCCTAGAGAAGCTGCATTGTGGTCTCGGCTTTGATTCTTGGCTTCGGGTCTTGGCTTCGGGTCTCGGCTTCAGCTGTACCCAAAAAAATTAATAAAAAATCAAAAAATAAAAATAATTAACACAAAACAATTAACAAACAATAAAATTAGCAAAATTAACAAACAACAAAATTAATAAAAATTAGCAAAAATTGAAAAAAAAAAAAGAAAAAAAAGAAAAAAAAAAAAAAAAAAACCACCGTCGGGCTAGAGTTGGAATGGAGCGCGCTAAGAAGGAGAAGAGAAGAGAAAGAATCAACAGAATGGAGGGTGTTGGAGGATAGAATTAACATTTGGAGGTTTGAGGCGATTAGGCTGCTAAACCGGGACACCTGCGTCCCGATGCGTGTGGGTGTGTGTGTGGGTTTCGGTGGTGGAGATGGTGGTGCGGTGAAGTAGTGGTGGTGTAGTGGCGGTGATTTGGTGGTGTAGTGATGGTGATTTGGTGGTGATTTTGTGATATACGCAGAAGCAGAAGCAGTAATATAGGTGATTTTTTTTTTTCCTAAGTGTGTAAATCTAGATCTGTAATAATAGAGGTGGCTTTTGGTAAACATGCATACATTTGACGGGGACATGTCCCCGCTAAAAGTTTTTATAATTCGCCAAAAACTTTGGCGGGATAAAGTAAAAGCGTAGAGGGAAAAACAAAATTATTCATGAAATCTTTTAGCGGGGACAGGTCCCCGCCGAAAGAGTTTTTTATTTAAAAAAACTATTTTATATCATTTTGATTAATTAGTTTAATATAATATTAATTATAAATACTTTTATAAAATAAAAAGAAAATATTAAAAAATAGTTTTATAAAAATAATAAATTACTTTTATATAATTAAATTTTTTATTTATTATAAATATATACTTTTATAAAGTTAAAAAAATATATATTTAAAAAATAGTTTTATAAAATTAAAAAGTAACTAGTTAAATTTAAAATTAATTGTTAGAAATACGTTTTTTCCTATAGAAGATTCGGTCACCCCAAGTACTTTAAAGCATTGTATAGCTCGTAGTATTTATCATATTAGTTAATACGTAGTGTTAGTATTAGTTAGTACTTGTGGAGTCGGGTCGGGTCTTTACCCACTGTCAGCTCGATCCACAGCCTAGTAGAGGCAAATAGTATGTTGTAAGTATAAATACCCTCTCCCACCAAGGGAGAGGGTTGGACCTTCTCATTTTCCTTAATCTATTTTCTTTTTTTGGTTTTCTCTCAAGGTTCCCAACTTCTCTTCTACTTTCTCTCTCTAACTTCTCTCTAACTTTCTTCTCTTCTTATCCTTGTATTCGACCCATAAACACAAGACCATACGTGTTATATGTTATTTAGGTTCCTACAATTGCTATCAAGAGCCAAGGTTTCATCTTTGGGGCTTGGTATACTCGAATTTTAGTGTGGTTTTTGTGGTTTCTTGTTGGGTTCGAATTGTTTCATTGATAATATTTTTTTTTTGAATTTGGTTGTGGGTTTATTAGTTATACTCTTGTACTTTCATGATTAATATCGTTATATGAGCTTAGTATAGTGTTTGGGTTACTTGTTTCATCCGTGTATTAAGGTCTTTTAGTCAAGTCGTGGGTATGTTTGTCAAGTTTCTTGGTAGTGGTTATCTATTTGGTTTGATGTTCTTACCAGCGGTTAGTTCCTCTTTTTTTGTTGTTCTTGTTAGAGGTTAGTACACATTTTTGGCGGTTTGTCCAACAAAGGGGAACAGACAAAAAAAAGGGACAAAATACTTGATAGGGACTGGTTTGGAGTGTAGTGTCCAGCTGTTAGCTAAAACTATTCGAAAGCAGCGGTTATTTTTTATTTAAGTCAGCGGTTAGCTTGTATGTCAGCGGTTAGCTCGTATAGTAGCGGTTACCATATTCAGAGTTTAGCTTACCAGCTTTTTACTTCTGGGTCCAGCGGTTGGTTCAAATTAGCAGGTTATTCATATTAGCGGTTACTTAAGTTTCAGCGGTTACCTCAATTTTAAGAGCAGATCTTCAACTTTCATTAACAACAATTAAATCCTCATCCTCAACAAGCAAGTACAACAAATCGAAACAAAACAAAAAAACTCATTAAGGCTACTACTATAACAACCCTTCATCAACACAAGATCTCAGTTGGTTCACTCGTATTCCAAACTTTATAAGATCAACAAGAGTGAACTTTAGACATCATAGATCTATTTGTTAAAGGCTCGTGCCTCATTTTATATACGAAAAATCAAAAGAAAGATCAAAACATGTATGTTTCATCTTCTTTTTCTTTCGGTTCGAAGTAAAACACAAAATAAACCGACCTTAGATTGAAATACAGATCGTGAAGCCTTTGTTACTGGAATACATTGATAGTTTTTGTTTGTGATTCGGTTTGCACAAGATATGACATATCTTGAATGATCTGAAGGGGTTTGTTGTTGTCTTGATGGTCGGATTTAAAAGGATACAAGGGACGAAGTTGTATAGATCTGTGATTTAGTTTTGGTGAGAGATAAGTTATAGCGTGACTGCGCTCTTATTTGAGGATTAGGGTTTGATAAATGTGGGATTTGTGAGTGTTTTATACCGATTTTTTAGTGTAGGTTAAAGTGGTTAACTGGATTTCATTGGACCGAGTTTTTGGACTGGGTTTTCTTGCTTGGGCCGCGTGGATATCACTAAACAATATTGGGTTTGCACTATATTTTTCGGTTGTACTAGCAGTACAAGTGACAAATTTTGTAGTTCAATTTTTTTGATGTTTATTTGTCATACTTCCTTTTAGTAGTACACTAAAACCTTGTGGAAATTTTTGCTTTATACTTCTGGACCATGGTGTTTGATTGAGCTTCAATATCCGAGAGTGATTATTAGTTTGGGTAGACACATTTTCGGGTTTATTGGATATATCCACAGGGCTTATTCGGATTTCGAAGCACGTACGTTGTCGGAAATTCACTAAGACTTGTCTACTTGATCACTCAAACTCACTTCAACCAAACCAAGTCAATTCTTCGATGTATCACGGTTTTTTCTTGATTTTGTAAAATCCCGCGAAAGAATCTATTTCTCGGTTTAAATCTTAGAATTGTAAAGTCCCGTGCACGTTCATAATCATGTCTACTAATTCAGATTCTGTCATCTCGGAAATACTCAAATTGTACGACATGGTTGATGACCATAAGGTTTCTGACAATGTTCAACAGACTAACGGCTTTGAGTCTGATATTGATGAAATGGAATCTTTGTGCTCGAATTCGCAAGAGAGAGAGCTTCTACAGCCACTACAAGTGCTTCACAATGCAAATGAAAGCTGCATAGAATGTTTTCGACAACTTCATTCACACCTCTCGGTACTTTTAGAGGGAACTGGATTCAAGATGGGATTCGAACGGGCATTTGCAACACTTTTTTGTCAAGATGTTCAGACTTTCACAGACACAATGATTCTTAACTTAGATCAATTACAACAACAACTTGACCAAGGAGAATCTTCCAATATTGGATCCATGGCTGCCCTTTTTGTACTCAACAAACATCTCCAATTGTTCATCGATTCGAAATTCACTATGGATTATGACTACGATAGTCAAATGACATTAAAGTGTTTTGTTGATCACACGGGAATCGAGGTTGACACGTTTAGAGATACACTACTCATTCTCATGGGTAATGTGAAGAGGTTCATTGAGGAAAAAGCACAACACAAACTTAAGTATGATGACAAGGTGAAGGCATATCGGGTACAATCATGTGATGGTATTAGTGATTCGGGTAAAGCATTGGATGTTGGGTCAGTTTTCACGATATACAAAGGATCAGAGACTGATAAGATTGACACCACCAGTAGTTCAGTGACTCGTGTTACACATGACATGGATGCAGATTTCAGACCGGTAAAAGAACAAGTGTCATATGCTGAGGTACCCTTAACTGAACATCACAATGTGCTTTCTAATGAACGGCAGCATACTGATCAAATTAAGCTTACTTATGATACAAATTTGTTGGAAAAGATTGATAGCAATACCATTTCTAATTCAACATATATGAGTCATAAAGGGGGAGAAAGTGATCAGGATGCTAAACGTGATGATGTGGCAAGTTCTTTGTTTACATCTGAGTCTTTTAAATCAAATGATATGGTTGATAAAGAAGTTTTTAATGAACTTTCAAACAAATTTTTACAACTTGAAAAACATTGTATTTCACTTGAAATCGCAATGCAACAAAAGGAAGAAAGTTTTCAAACAAACTAACCATGTAAAAATCCGGAACTTCCTGATTTCCGTGAATACTTTATGATTAATGATTTGAAAGCTCAGCTAGAAACAAAGAACTTGACAATCAACAACCTGAAAAAACGTGTTACTGAGATGTGTGATATGTGTAATGAAATTAAGGCTAAACATGTCTGCGATGTTATTGAATTGGAACATAATGTGGTTAAATTACTTGAAGAAAATGAGACTTCGAAAATTCAGTGTAAAGACTTGTGTGATTCAATCAAAGAAACGGAAACTAAGACGATAGAACAAACAACTTCTTTGATTGCCATTAATGATGAATTCAAAGTTCAACTTCTGGAAAAGGGTTTCACAATTGCAGCATTAAAAAATGAGCTAAGAAAAGCAACAAGGAATAGTGTGAACACTAAGTTTGCAAAACCATCGATCTTGGGGAAACCAGTTTTACCATCAAATAGAAACCAATCATTTATTAGACAACCGACTGCGTTTAGATCTGAACGACCAAAATTTTCAAAAACTCGGTTTGCCTCCCAAGTGATGCGGAAAAAGTTTTGTCAAAACTAGTCACTCCTCATTATTTGCCTAAGATTATTGCGTCTAGTTCTGCTAAACCTCAACATGGAGCTACTCCTGCTCCCAGCTCCTCCAGGGTTAGTTCAAAAACAGTGTCGAAACCTTGCATTAAGGTTCAAAACACTTATGATATAAATGACTTGCAAAAGGACTATGATCTAGAAAAGGCTAGGAAAAGGGCACTACTTCATAAGGATGGTATCTTAGGTTCACAACCTTGTATGATGCCTCCTAGGTTATTGAGGAACACTGCTAAGATTCAACTGGTTAAATCTAGGATTTGTAGTAAGTCATCTACCATGCATAAGAAGCAAAACAAACCTAAAACTCCTCCTATGTGGATACAAACTGCTAAATCATTGGAGACTAGGAATAACGATAAGTCTTCCACTATGCATAAGAAGCTTAGCAATCCTAGACCTTGCCAAAAGTGGATGCCAGCTGGTAGAATTTTTAAGGACGTCGGACTTAAGTGGTTACCTACCGGAAAGTTGCTCACTGATGGCAATACCATGGTTGAACGTGAAACCCCCAAGGGTTTGGATACTGCTGCTACTAACCCAAATATATGCAATCAAGTTTGTAATGTTAGTGCAGGTAGTCCTTACTCAGTTGCAGGTACATCGATCATTCACTACATGAAAAGACTCAAAGTCTGGAGGCCTAAAGCAAGTATATCTCCTACTTCAGGAGGTGTAGAAAGTCAATGTTGATGTATGTGTGCATCATGACGCCTGTTCACATCAGTCCAGGCCTCGCTCTTCAACGACTATGATGTTTGAACACCTCAGTTCAAGCCTCGGTCCTCAATATCAACATTATGGCGTCTGTCGACTTTACTTCAGGCCCCGTTCATCAAAGGAAAGAAAGGTGTACGATTCAGTTCGCCTTATCTTCGGAAGAAGAGAAGTCTTCTTGTTTTTGACCATTCTCAACTACATGCTTCATGCTTTCTCCATGGTCGTTCATTCATCAAGTGGATCTACTCATCTTTAATCGAATTTGTATTCACTTGCTCGATCAAAAATGGCAACCTCGTTTGCAATTTTTGAGAGGGAGAAGGGTGAATAAGCTACATGAGTGATTGTATTCTTATTCACATACTCAATCAAAAATGGCAAACTTAGTATGCAATTTTTGAGAGGGGGAAGTGTGAATAAACTACATGATTGATTGTATTCTTATTCACTTGCTACTCAATCAAAAATGGCAAACCTTGTATGCAATTTTTGAGGGGAGAAGTATGAATATACTACATGTTGATGGATGTTGAAGAATGGTTATACGACTCTCATGATATCGAAGATTACACTTGAATCATGATCCGTTACTTGAATAATAATGTTGCACACGAAAAAGTTGGTTGACATACGAAAATTCATTGAGAATGAAGAAGCAACTAAGCAAGTCACCGACATGGACGTGAATCTTTTTCATCACGGATTGTTGCTCCTTCAATGTGCATTCTAGAAATCAACCATAAGAAGATAACGGTAAATGTTGGCTAATACGTCAAAACGGCTATGAATGTGGACATGGAATGTCAAGTGATCACGGAGTTTATTTGGTATTATTTATTTGAGGTTGAAGTAAAAATTCACGGGTGCGTGCACTTAGTATCTGAAGATATAAGGTTTGGTTTGATGAAGATTCTTCAAGATCCTTGTTTGAGCTTTTAACCTTTGCAATGACAAAGACTTGGATATCTAGTTATTCTTTTTTGGTAATTCTTCATTTCTATTACCACAAAATAACTATCACGATAAGTGTCACACGTAGTTTTCGATATTCAAGAGGTGATGTACGTCTTATACTTGATGGTTGGTTGGTTGAAGAGTATAGAGTACTTAGGGTTTCGATGATGCATGAACTCTCCACACCGCTCTTTGTCACACATTAGTACAAGCTTAAGTCACAAGAACGGGGAATTCTACTTCATTTCCAAGTTGGGAATATCGGGTTTACTTCACAAAGTGGTCATAGCAATAGCCGAGTGAATATAAGGGTTGATTATGATAGTCAGAGAGTGTTTCTGTAGCAGTTGATTCTCACAGGATACATCTAAGCAAATGTTGTTCTTCTCACAAAATTTCAAGTAGTTGTGCAAAAATGTGTTGTTGATTCTGAGGTATCAAAACCAGCAAGGGGGAAAGGAGACATACATCTGAATGCATAAAGAATACACGTGATGAACTTAATACTTCGTCTTAATTGAAGTTATGCCGGGAAGACAAATGTCATAACCNATATTCAAGAGGTGATGTACGTCTTATACTTGATGGTTGGTTGGTTGAAGAGTATAGAGTACTTAGGGTTTCGATGATGCATGAACTCTCCACACCGCTCTTTGTCACACATTAGTACAAGCTTAAGTCACAAGAACGGGGAATTCTACTTCATTTCCATGTTGGGAATATCGGGTTTACTTCACAAAGTGGTCATAGCAATAGCCGAGTGAATATAAGGGTTGATTATGATAGTCAGAGAGTGTTACTGTAGCAGTTGATTCTCACAGGATACATCTAAGCAAATGTTGTTCTTCTCACAAAATTTCAAGTAGTTGTGCAAAAATGTGTTGTTGATTCTGAGGTATCAAAACCAGCAAGGGGGAAAGGAGACATACATCTGAATGCATAAAGAATACACGTGCTGAACTTAATACTTCGTCTTAATTGAAGTTATGCCGGGAAGACAAATGTCATAACCACAGAGACAATCAGTATCTTAACTTATGGCGTTCGGTGTACTATTCCAACTACGTGGGGGAAGTGGTCTCTCGATACTTGTGGTATGTACTACTTCAGCTTTCAGTAGGAAGAAATATGAGAAGGACATTTGGAGTGTGAGATGATATTGCTTATCGACATCTTCATACGAGCCTACATAATTTATGTTAAAGTGCTTCTGGTTAATGCTTCATGTACACATTGTTATGCTGACTCCGATGAGTTCGCAACCACCATGGGAGAGATGTGTGTACATCAGGGACGCACAATAGCTTCACGTGATCGGTCTTAAACACTTATTCCGGAGTTGATATCCGCAGAGATGATCAGTACTTCAGCCTGTTACTTTGGTGTCGTTTCTTCTTGTGTTGGGTACATGTGCACAATATGAATTGAGCTTTTATGTGTAAGATAACTGGAAAGCGTTGGGTAAGATGAAGATGTTGATATCTTGTTCCCCTAAACAGACAATTGCTCAAAACCACAGAGAAATGTGTACATCGGGGACACGCACAACAAGGTCATGTGATCGGGCTTAATCATTTATTCCGGGATTGATAACCGCAGAGATGATCAGTGGTTCACCTTGTTACTTCGGCGTTATCGGTTTCTTTGGGTTTTTGAGCTTCATACAATGAGGCTGTTTGCATCACTTCTACTACGTGAGAGAAGTGATCTCATGAAGATGANTGGAAAGCGTTGGGTAAGATGAAGATGTTGATATCTTGTTCCCCTAAACAGACAATTGCTCAAAACCACAGAGAAATGTGTACATCGGGGACACACAACAAGGTCATGTGATCGGGCTTAATCATTTATTCCGGGATTGATAACCGCAGAGATGATCAGTGGTTCACCTTGTTACTTCGGCGTTATCGGTTTCTTTGGGTTTTTGAGCTTCATACAATGAGGCTGTTTGCATCACTTCTACTACGTGGGAGAAGTGATCTCATGAAGATGATTGTCGGTTTAAGGGGAAGCTACCAAAGCTTTGCATTGAGGAGGCTATACTTCAGTGATTTGGTGGTGTCTAGCGATTAACTAAGATGTGATATTCTAGTGATTTGTTGACTATTGGTGTTTGGTGAATTGTTGTGACTTAAGTCGTTTCGATTAGTCTGATTATGATTTGACGTTGTGAGTTAATCTTTACGACTTAACTTATTACGATCGGATCTATTGTAACTTGACTTGTCGTGACTTGACACCTAGTGCTAATTGTGACTTATCCAAGATCTCACTCTAAGTCTAATTCGCATACTACATCTTTCGGTTTCTTTTGTTGACTTTAGTAAAATCCCGGGAGAGAATCGATCTCTCGGTTTAAGTCACAAGAGTTGTAAAATCCCGTTTAAGATTACATCATGGCAACCACAAGTTCAGACGATAATTCGTGAGCCTCGAAAGCTTTGGTGGTGAAAGTTTAAGAGATGTTGACTTCTACAACGAGCTGAACGATACTCTCATTTCGGTACTCATGTCAACATCTTCTTAAACTAATTAGTATCCTTGTATATATATTAGAAAACTAAAAGAAAATACAAAAATATAGTAAAACAGATAACTAATTTTTCAAAAATACAAAAAGAATCTTCTTTCTCCGTGTGCAAACTTCTTATCTTCAAAACTATGTTCCTCCATTAAAACAAATATTGCTCTGCACCGTCAAAATGGAACATGTTTTGAGAAGGAAAAATTTTCAAAACATCATGAAGTTGGCACACCTTAGCATAATTCTTCATGAAAAACCTCAACAATACAGACTAATGATTTTTGATCCTCGATTAGTTTCCACAATTATGGGTTTCTAATTGGTTGTTGATTAATTGTTACAAAAATGTTTTAAATGAGCTCAACGGTCCAAAAGGCATAATCAGAGACTAAGGTTTATGTAATTATCGATTGGAGCATCTCTCTTTGATGTGTTTTAATCTAATTAATTAGTTCATATTACCTTAAAGAACACTAATGAATGCTTGTTTAAGTGCTTGCTTGATTAGAAACAACATAGGTTGAAATCATGAGATTTAGGTCTTAAAAAGTTAAAATGTCGATGCTCTCTGCCGCTATCACTAGGTCGTCTTGCTGAATATTATCCATGCATTATGATGCTTGCAAGCGTGCAAAGACACAAAATCATAATCCTAAACCATGATAAGAGTCGGAAAATTTCGAGTGATAGAATGAATTAATCTGTAATCTTGTGTGTTTATTTGTGAACTCTGTGCTCTTTGGTTGATTTAGAATGAGGTGTTGATTCATATGTATGCTTGTTTGTACATGATGCATTTTTCCTGTGAGCATGTACATGTCATTTAAAGTCAAGATATGTTTTGTCAAAGTTTCAATTATTTTCAAAATGGTTATTATGAAACATACTTTGAAGAGGATTTAAGGTGTCAAAAGGCCATACTTGAAGCTGGATTTAAATGATGTGAAACATGTTACTCAAACTCTACACAGTCGTTTTACACCGATAAAGCAATTGTGGAGACCAAAGTGAAGTCGTTCAAGTTCTTTCAAATTTTCAAAATCTGAAATGCTTTTGATGCTTCATAAGAATGACTTTGCTTTTGTAATCTCAAATGCCGGAAGATTTCCACTTCTCACAAAAACAAATCTTCAAAAAGAACCCATGTGGTTCAACTTTAGAAGGAAATCTTCTTCTCCAGATTTTAAAACTCCGAGAGAAACACCGAGTTTCTCAATCAACTTTTCAAACGGAAAAAGAGTTTTAAATCTCCATGGATTCCACGAGTGTTATTTCAAAATGAAACACCGGTTTCAGTCCTCGTTGGAATTCAATGTAAGGAAAGTGCATCGCTAAACCATTCTTTAAAACCAAGCGTACACTCCATTCTTTATATATTTTTCTTTTTCAAAAATTGTAAATAGAAAAATATAAAATTTTCAAAAACCATAAAAATCAGAAAAATAGAAAACACCAAAAATAGTTTTTTTAAGGCATGTCTTGTGGCATCGATAACATTTACGGTCCTAGAAATGTCATTCAATAATGACACGGGTCTTTAAATGAAGTTCGAACAGAAGTTCAAAATGTTTTCAAAACATGCCTAAATGGCTTGCAGTTATTTCAGACTGTAACCCGTTCGTAAAATTATGTCTTGCTATTACTTCAGATAGCAACCCGCTCTTATCCATGGGGAAAACATGTCACCTCAAAGACGGTTTTTCCCCTCACCGGGTGAAGTTCACTCGGGCATGGATTACTTTATATCCATGTGTCATCAAAAAGATGTACGTTTCAGTGCATCACTTCTAGAAAAAGAAGAGAAGTCTTCTTTCATCCCAAAATCTCTCTCTTATGATTCTTCAAGAGAGTTTTTGTGGTTTACAAGGTGGCTATTGGACTTAAATTTTCTCAAATACCCTGCCGCTCAACTTAATGACTCCAAGTCTTTAAATAGAAAATGGGTCATTAATTGAGAGGGAGCGTATTTGCTCAAAATTTCAGCACCTTTAAAAACTTTGTGCATCAGCAGCAGTGAAAATGTGTCTCAAAAAAAAATCATCAGTACATGCTAAAATTTTACCACATTTTCTTCCATTTTTCTAAACTCATTTAAATCAATTGGGATCACAAAATCTCAAATGATTTGAAATTTTTTGATCGGGGGAGAGAATGTGATTTAAATATGAAATCTGATTTAAAATGTGATGTTTGGACTCAAGGGTATGCTCTCCCGTATGTGCTAAAATTTTGAAGTTAATTTTGAAGTTTTTGTGAATATTAATCAAAGCACATATTGAGGGGGAGCAAGTGGATAAATGGTGAATAATTGATCTCAAATGTACGCTCTCCCGTATGTGCTAAAGTTTTAAAACTTTCAAATTGAATCAATCAATGTGCACATATTGAAGGGGAGCAAGTGGCTAAGAGTCTTTCGCGTGTTTTTACAATAACAAGTAAAAACCGTGAATTGATTTTGACTCAGATTTGACTCATGAATTGACGAAACACAAACGTTAGAATTCGAAAGGATTTATCCAAGTAGAAAGTACCGTTTCGAGAAGCTCCTCTTAGATGTATACTTTGACGGGTCTAACTTCCTTTTAAGGAATGTTAACAACTTCAAGTTAGTTATTAGGGCTAGTTATCACCTAAAAGCTGATAATGGATCCCTTTAACTAAGCAACGTAAACGTGTCCCTAGGGTGTATGTCTATTAAGAGTGAATCAATTCAAAAGTGCAACTCACCCCGACATGTGCAAATTTCTATCTAAAGCCTATGAGCACATGTTAAGGGGGAGCATTTGAAAAGTTATAAAATTCTCAAAGTGTTAACAAAATGTGTTTCTTAATCATAAACACTTTGAGAGAATTTTCAATGATTTGGTTAAATGGCGATTGTGGAAAGATACCAAAAGACCAACCACTTTACTTTAAAGCATGGAGTTATAAGGATGGTAAGGTTAGGTATATGTTCCCATGATCCACCAGATCCGGAGGGATCTTCCCAGGGACAATCCAATAGATAGATTAGAAGTCCTTAGGAATGATTGAAAAAAAAGGGAGAAAAGTGAGAAAGGGAAGAGTGCCGACTGAGATTGAGCTAGGACTGGAACAAACCCAACAAGGTTCTAGTAATGAAATCTCGGTAAGCACTGAAGGGGTTGAAGAATTAAAAAGAAATGAAATGAGAAAGGGTGAAAAGAAATAGCCCTCCAATTATTCAACCATAGGGCAGAAACCGGGTTCAATTCATATGCTACTGATTGTTACTAAGGTAACATCGGTATTGAAGAAAAGACGTCATGGACCCAGTGACGCACTGCACTAAACCTTCCAGCCACTCAAGTTCTCTTAAAAGAGCTTGTTTCATTCTCACGGGGAACCAGTGTAATCTATCGACTTGTCTCTTAGAACTAGTTGATATTGAAACAGGAGACCCCTCCCTAGTCTCCGCATAGGATAACCAAATTGCACTTATCGAGTCTAGAGCCACGAGATGCATCAAAAGATCTCATAGGAACACTTGATACTTCTACACTGGTTGTTCATCAATAAGGACACCAGTTGTAATATTTTTGAGTCCTACACAGATCTTAGCAATCTGCCAAGAACACTTATGCGGGAGTATACATATGTATTTCCCAGTGATTGAGTGGAAACTCCTGCCATGGTCAACATCTAACAGCCCTGACAGCATGTCACTTCGGTAATCTCTTGTGGATTACGCTTAGTGTTCGCGGTGATTTTTCAAAAGGTCTACAGTCGTGGGGTGATCTCCAGCGACTCACCTAATCGTTGGTGTACTTCGGTATGTCAGTGAAAGCCCTTTTGTGGGCATCCGATTAGGAATGGCCTTGGTAAGGATTAGAGAAAGTCTTCACACTATGCTATTGACGATCTCGAAGTTCGAACTTGTAAGTGCTGGTATGTTTATTACTAACCAATTTTTATGCAGCTCAACATACCAAACTTATCATTTTCACCACCATCACTCTAGTTCCACATGCTCATACCAACCACTAAAAGGAGCTTTCAGACCAATTCAACCATGGAGATTCACTCAGCAAAGAGGTTATGAGCATGTTGGAAAGGCGTATTCCCACCAGAGACAAAGAAGTTGGCGGTTGTTGCTGATTGCAGATAAGATGCCGATTCATCACCTCATGCTCACACTTCAACATCAAATTCAAATAAATCATGATCATGGAATGGGCTTCAACTATGCTTCCACAACTCTGATGTAGAAGATCATGATCCGGAAAAGTGTGAGCATGACAACAAAAAAGATAGTCGCAATATCACATAGAGACACTTCTACTCAAAGATGACTTGAAGCTACTTATTTATTTGGATGATAAACACGAAGCAAGGTCAAAGATCATCCTACACATCAAAGCAAGTCATCTAGAGTCCGCTGCTGAAAGCACAAAGTTTATTTCAATAAAGAATCAACAACTGCGACCTACAAAAATATCTACAAAGATCTCAATGCTAGAATTCAAGATTTAATTTCTGGGGTGACCTCCCTTATGGGGAGATTGTTAGGAATACGTTTTTTCCTATAGAAGATTCGGTCACCCCAAGTACTTTAAAGCATTGTATAGCTCGTAGTATTTATCATATTAGTTAATACGTAGTGTTAGTATTAGTTAGTATTTGTGGAGTCGAGTCGGGTCGGGTCTTTACCCACTGTCAGCTCGATCCACAGCCTAGTAGAGGCAAATAGTATGTTGTAAGTATAAATACCCTCTCCCACCAAGGGAGAGGGTTGGACCTTCTCATTTCCCTTAATCTATTTTCTTTTTTTTGGTTTTCTCTCAAGGTTCCCAACTTCTCTTCTACTTTCTCTCTCTAACTTCTCTCTAACTTTCTTCTCTTCTTATCCTTGTATTCGACCCATAAACACAAGACCATACGTGTTATATGTTATTTAGGTTCCTACATTAATTATTTATAATTTGAATATCACAAAATAACAAAAATACTCTCGAGATCACAACCGGTCAAAATTCAAGTCTTGTATCCTTGACGAACAAGTCAATATGATATGGTTATACACGAGATGTTAAATGAACGAGTCGAGATGTTATGGTTATACACGAGATGTTAAATGAACGAGTCGAGATGCTATGGTTATACACGAGATGTTAAACGAACGAGTCGAGATGTTATGGTTATACACGAGATGTTAAACAAACGAGTCGAGATGGTATGGTTATACACGAGATGTTAAACGAACGAGTCGAG